>OX393581.1:14766193-15024193 GCA_947652605.1 Elmis aenea | reverse complement strand
TTTTATGAAACCCCCTGTATACTTGAAACTAATTTTAAAACATGCACGTGTAGAAATACTATAAGTTTCATTAAAAACTTTTTTTTATTAAGTTGACATTAAGGGCAATAATGGACTTTATCGCACTAATGGCGCACCCTGTATATATTTAATTAAAACGCTGCCCTTAACTTGCCTATCAAAAATTATTTAAGGTAATTGAATGGTTTAAGGAAATTCTAAGAATTTCTTCATTTTTGGAAAATACTTCATGAACATCTAAAAGCCATGGCCAATCATATAAAGTTGAAGCAATAATCAAGAACCTTCTTAACATTTTGTTTAATTTTTAAGAAATCGTACATAGGGGAAATAGTTTCAAAAGTTAAGAAATGAATAATCTGGAACTACTGGACGGTATCTTTATTTTTTCACGTTATATTTCCAACGTTTCGCTTATATATGCATAAGCATCCTCAGAGTGTTGGAAATATACGTGAAAAAATAAAGATACCGTCCAGTAATTCCAGATTTTTCATTACTTTTGTATTACAAAACGGACGATCATCTTCTTATTATAGCAGAAATATTTAGGATTTGGATAACCCTGTCCTATAATGGTGATAATACTACTTGCTGGACGCGATCTGCAAATACCTTCACTTTAGTGTACGTTAACTTGCATCAATGGGAAAGCATTTGCGGTATGTTTCACAAATTCTTTTAAAAATTATGAATGAACGTCTTAGAACTGTATTACGACCTATTTTAGTACACCGCTTCCAAAGAATGTACTATTTGTACTTTAAAGATGGTGCAAATTCATTGAAAGACCGTGGGATTGGTGATTTGATCTTTATATTCTATTCAATAGTGCGTGTTTGTATGGGGGGTCCACTTTTCAACTATTCATAGCCTACTACCACCAATCAAACATAGAATAGTTGTGCCACTAAGCACGTACCTTTGTTATGAAACAGGGGAAATAATCTTACACCTATTACGCGATTACATGCCCTTATGCTCACGAGGAACAATGCAAAAATACGCCGACTCGACATAACATTTCGAGATAATTTTGGTGGTTTCCTTCACTGCAATTTTAAGCGATAATGTAACGAGCCCGCATTGAAATAATTAGTGTACTGTAATAAATATAATTCTGACATGAGATTATATTAGACTAAATTAGTTTCGATTGCTTTTACACAATTTTGAGTACTTACGTAAGTTGTTAATAGCGCCATTAGGGCATTGTCTGAATGAGTTATTTATTGAGCAATTATAATTTGCTTACAATTAAATCCAATGACCATGCATTTTCAGAAATATTCTTTTTTTCTGTTGCCTGCAAAGTATTATTTATATCCCAGTTAATACGATCTATACAGACTTGGACCATTCCGCCATCTACACACATAATAGACGTGGCGATTAGCTGTCAAGCTAATGAATTTATTATTTATTACTATTATTTATACAGGCAACTTTTTTGAATCCTGCAGATAATAATAAAGGAATGTATTGCCATGCTAGATATAATCACGTGTTTGGATGTTTCCATAAATTTTTGCTTCGTGTTAAACATACAAAACTTGTATAAAAATTGCGAAATGAAAATATGCTACAAAATTAATATACTAAACAATAAACAGTATCCGGAATAACGTATTAAAATTTAGTCTCATATTAATAATCGCTTGGTAGTTATGTCAAAATGTTATTGAGATCCGCCTTGTTTGTTCCCTCCTAATTACTTTTAAAATTCATGTCAACTATTAAACAATAATTCACGGTCAAGCAATTGCATCATCAAGATAAAAGGTACCAACGGAAGCGCCACTACTGAATAATTTATCCTGCATTGATTTCGCAAAGTTTAAGACACATAATCAGTAATTGCGGTTGATGGACCTGAAGTAATGTTGGAAGGAAAAAACAAATTACCTGTATGTTATTTTCGCTCAAGTTTTACAGCAATCCTTCCATACCTAATAAACGAAAGTCCGTTACCAACGATTCTCAAGGGATTGACTGATGTTTCTGTTCCGAAGATCTCCATCTTTAATGATGAAAAGGTCTTTTAAAGCCCAATCGTAAACTCTAAAAGGCATATTACAGATTACCTTAACCCTTTTTCACTTATAACTGCATCCTCATTAACCATTGCATTTTTAAAAGCCTTCCGAGAAGGCACGAGTGTTTTTAAAAGGGGATTGTATTGACAACAATGAAATGTTCTGACAGTCAATTTTCTGCAAGTAACACATATTTCCGTTGTGTTGAATGGTGTGCATACTTCTTAGGCACCAAAAATAAACCAATATTTCTTTTCATGATCAGTTTTAAAAACTGAATTTCTGGCTTCGATACTGTGGACAGAAGAGAAATAGGAAAAAACCTTGAGAGAAAAGGAAATACCTAACATTTTAATAAACGCAATTAGATTAAAAGCACATATCAGACAGTTAGAGCTAAAGTACAAATTGCGGGACAAAGATCAAACGAATTTAGAATGAATAAGGGAATAAAACAAGGAGATATTCTAAACCCAATACTATTGGTTTTTGATGGACAAGACTGTTAAACAGATTAAAGAAAAACATAAACACTAAACACTGGAATTGGATACAGAAATCTAAAACTAATTAAAATGAGTAGCCTATTTTGCGCAGCTGACGTGGTACTAATAGCAAATACTAAAAACAAAATGCAAAAGTTAGTGAACGTATGGACCGAAGGGATCGAGGACATGAAAATGGAAGTGAACATAAATAAAACAAAAACTATGATCGTAAACGAAAACCAAAAAACCATCAGAACAGCAACAAAATTAAATGTAAAAACAATATGCTGGAAAGAGTAGCAATATACATATGACACATCTGCCATTATTAGTGACTCAGATTCCAAAAACTCTGAACAAAAACTCTTTGACTGTTTAGGCCAACTCCAACATTGGTTTACGTTAAATAATCTAACCTTAAACGTCAATAAAACGCAAGTTATAAAATTTTCACAAAGTAAAATAACCTCCGACTTAAAATTTCAAAATAATTCCACAAGTATAAATGTTGTTAATAAAATATCTTTTCTTGGTTTATGTATTGACTCTAGACTGGACTGGTCATACCATATCGAACGCCTGTCACAAAGCCTGTCACGGTACCCTTTTGCACTAAAAAACCTAAAAAAATTGGTCAATGCAAACGCGGCCAAAACTGCATATCATGCATATGTCGAATCTAGGTTACGCTATGCTGTAATTTTTTGGGGTAACGCTAGTGACTCAGAACGCCTCTTCATTATACAAAAGCGATGTATAAGAAATATATTTGGCCTGAACTACCGAGATCACTGCAAAGAAACTATTCGTGACAACGAAATATTAACCTTTTACGGTCTATTTATCCTCGAAGCCATCATGTTCGTAAAAAATAATGTAGATCTGTTCGAAGAGAATATAAGAAATCATGCAGCCAATACGCGACATAAAAAAAACCTAAAACCCGATTGTTTCAAATATACCTATCTTCAAAAAAATGTAGCCTCCACAATTATTGCTATATATAATAAATTTAACACATCACCTGAGAGTATAATAAATCTTCCCACCCGCGAATTGAAGAAGAAATTAAGAAAAGTTCTGATTTCTAAAGCTTACTATGGAGTAAGCGAATATTTAAATGATGCTGACTTTATAAAATGTTATATTTAAATATCATTTTTCTGTGTTTTTATTAACTATGTATATTATTTGAAATGTACGTAAATTATTATTGTGACAAGTTCTACACCTTTTTTGGGATATTCAGAACAAATAAAGATTATTATTATTATTATATTATGCTTGGGAAGCATAATAACAGAGGATGAGAAAATATATGCCGAATTAACAAATAGAGTGAACAAATCATCAAAATATTTTACTCATTAAACAAAACAATACTAGGACACAAAAATATTGACATAAAAGTTAAAATGAAAATCCATAATATGTTAACATTACCAACAATAACCAACGCATCCAAAAATTAGACGCTAAGGATAAAAGACGAAGCTAAAATTAACGCCATCGAAATAAAACACCTCACAAAAATTGCGGGGAAAACTAAATAGGACAGGATAAAAAACGAAAACATTAGAGAAAAACAGAACAACAACCAATGATAGAAAAAATTTAAAGGAAACAACTAAACTGGTATGGCCATATGATAAAAATGAAACCTGACAGAATTACAAGAAAAATAATGGATATTGAAAAACCAACCAAAAACCGAAGAGGGAGACCAAGAAGAAAATGCATAGACCAAATAAGGGAAATAGCGTTAGAAAAAGGAAAAACAGTAGAAGTAAGGAGAACACTAGCAAAAAACAGAAAGGCATGCAGGAAATGGACTCAGGACACGGAACTCCCCTCCGACGCTTGAAAAGGCCAAAAGAGTTTGAGAAGAAGAAGAAGATTAATTATAAAAAACTGAATTGCTGCCTTAAAATAAAAGAAAAATAGAACAAAAATGTAACAAAAATAGAACAACAGATATTTAAGCAGAATCTATTATCCATGAGCAAGAACAACAGCCTAGAAAAAAAGGCCGGAAAAAGGAAAAAAATCTTTTCAGAGAGACAAGTCGTGGTTTCAATTTTTTCTCCTTCTTATACGGGTCCCTCTTGTACCTTTTGTTGTTTAGGTTTGGTGTCTTAATTATGCTTTTTCACCCCTGTTTATCATTGGCTAACTGTGGCACATCTCTCCAGCTGACACCTTTTTCTTTCAGCCTATGTCTTTCTTCGTTTTCCCATTTTGTTCGTGGTTTTCCTCCACTTCTTTTTCCCTCAAACTTCGTTTTTTATTCCATTTTTGCTAACCTGATTTCTGGCATGCATAGTAGATGTCCCAGCCACCATAATTGGTTTGTTTTCATCTTTTTCTTAATGTCTTTCACTTTTAGGCTTTAACTAATTTAATCGTTGCTAATCTTATCAGCTAATCTTCATCCTGTCGTAAATAATTTGTAACAATTTTCTCAGAAACAATGAGTAAGTTTTTAGGTGCTATGAAGCTAAAATGTAATTTTGTCTACTTTTGCTAATTTAATAGACCTTGTAAGACCTACAATAACAGTTACCCATGTACTGCAGTAGATTGTGTTGACAGATTATGTATTTATATGTGTACCTTAACTTACTTAAAATTTCACGTTGTTAATCAAAAAAAAACTTATATTCCTTAACTTGAAATAATTATAAATTGTACAGCATAGATAAAATCTGTGCAAAATAATTACAGCTTTTTGTGCTAGGCACATTAGAGTAGCTAACCTGATCGTTCCTCCATCGCATCGGCTCTATTTTGAGAGTTTATTAAGTGACAATCTGATAAAGTTTCTGCCTTTCCTACATTTTTTCAAACAAAAAAGGTTTAAAAAGACAATTTAGGAATTCTTCTAGTAAATGAGGTGAGAAAATGTAAAGTCCAATCTATACTTAAGCTTAAATCCTAACCAGTTATGGTCTGTTTGTTTACTGGCCGAAAAATTTTTTATTGGGGCCTAATTAATGTAAAACAGCACTAATAAAATGTTCAATACGTGCAGTTACTTCGTTAATGTCTTTAATCAGTCCTAAAGGATTGTTCTAGCTCAGGTAATGATTAAAAGTAAATAATGTAACATCCTATTAAAATATCTCGGTACGGTTATATCTTACATTTTATTAGTATTATAATACAATTAGTGTTTTTCTTTCTTGAATCGTCAATAAATTGTGTTTATAGTTGAAATTATAAAATATAATTGCCTTTCGTGGATCGAGCTGACGGTTCGAGATATTTTGCCTTAACTGGTTTGGAATGTTGTATAATTATATCATTTTAACCTTAAAATAATCATCTATATCGCTTCAGAAATAAAATATGTTAAATCTATCGTTTTAGCTTCAAAAGTTTAGGCAGTGTTTTTCGAGAAATGGAAACAATTCTTTTATTAAATTAATATTTATTTAAGTTTTGATGTACGAGTGTATCAAATATTTCATCGAATATGTTGACAGGAGACAAGATGCTTAAAGGATTTCATGGAATTCTCACAGGATATGGCAGTCACATTCTAGGCTATGAATAAAATATACAGTTTTATGGCCTACATTTGTATTAAAATCACGCGGAATTAATAAGGCATCGCTTCAAAATAACTTAATAACGTTTAAAATATGTAAATATGTAAAGTAGTGACGGTAAGCAACAATAAATACATATCTCTATGCGTCATAGTCCATCCAGTGTATATTACCTGCAATAAGAATTATTTTGGAAGCGCCAGCAATTCGCTTTTGGCACAGTGACATATACAGGGTGCACCACGACCCTGAGATTCTTCGATAGCTCCTTTATTAATGAAAATATAAAAAAAAGTTTAATACAAATATTGTGCGAACCTATTTTCTACATAACCTAAAATTATTTTCAAATATACAGGGTGTTTCGTTTGACCGGCACATATATAAATTTAATTTTTTTAAATAGAACATTCTGTAAATTTTTACATTTTTGGATTCCTCTTAAAATTTACTTTAAAAAATGTACAAGGTTATATGGGTCTTAAGTCAACCGTTTTCGTAAAATTTACATTTTTGTGAAAATTTTGAGCGATACAGCACTTTCAATTTTTTTTACATTAAAGTTATTTAAAAAAGCGGTAAAATTTCATTTAAAATTTAGATTGACAATAGATTAATTAACACTTTGCGCTAGCTACATTTTAAAAATATTATACAGGGTGTTTTTTACGCTTGGTCAAACTTGTGAAACTTTAAACATCGAAAACTCGATTTTCTTAAATACAACACCCTGTATATTTTTACATTTTCTTGTAGAGAATTTAATTGTCTTTCGAAATTATTGAGCATATCCTATACCTAAAGTTAATATTTTTTGAGCTATCTCGATTTTTATTAGTATTACTAAGGCAATTAAAATATTTTAAAGTCGGCCATGGACGTAAGTCGTAATTTTTCAAAGAATTTTTAAACAAAAGAATAAAAAGAGCTCCAACTTTAATTTTAGTCCAATAATGTACCCCTTTTTCCCGAAATTTATCGTATAAATTGTTTAAAATTATATCCTTGTTCATGTTCTACGCACAGCCGTAGATGTTGTCTCAAAGACTCTACCACTCTTGATAACATTTCGGGGGTTATACCATCAAAAGCAACACGAATCCTGTTCTGCACATCTTCAGCAATTGTTGGGGGGTCTTGATACACCTGTTTTATGGGTCCCCACAAAAATAAATCTATAGGGGTAAGATCAGGTGACCTAGGTGGCCAGGAGATTGGTCTACCTCGCCCTATCCATATATTAGGATATTCTGTGTTCGGCAACTGCATTACTTGCTGTGTTGCTTTTAATGGTATAACCCCCGAAATGTTATCAAGAGTGCTAGAGTCTTTGAGACAACATCTACGGCTGTGCGTAGAACATGAACAAGGATATAATTTTAAACAATTTGTACGATAAATTTCGGGGAAAAGGGGTACATTATTGGACTAAAATTAAAGTTGGAGCTCTTTTTATTCTTTTGTTTAAAAATTCTTTGAAAAATTACGACACGTCCATGGCCAACTTTAAAATATTTCAATTGCCTTAGTAATAATAATAAAAATCGAGATAGCTCGAAAAATATTAACTTTAGGTATAGAACATGCTTAATAATTTCGAAAGACAATTAAATTCTCTACAAGAAAATGTAAAAATATACAGGGTGTTGCATTTAAGAAAATCGAGTTATCGATGTTTAAAGTTTCACAAGTTTGACCAAGCGTAAAAAACACCCTGTATAATATTTTTAAAATGTAGCTAGCGCAAAGTGTTAATTAATCTATTGTCAATCTAAATTTTAAATGAAATTTTACCGCTTTTTTAAATAACTTTAATGTAAAAAAAAATTGAAAGTGCTGTATCGCTCAAAATTTTCACAAAAATGTAAATTTTACGAAAACGGTTGACTTAAAACCCATATAACCTCATACATTTTTTAAAGTAAATTTTAAGAGGAATCCAAAAATGTAAAAATATACAGGGTGTTCTATTTAAAAAAATTAAATTTTTATATGTGCCGGTCAAACGAAACGCCCTGTATATTCGAAAATAATTTTAGGTTATGTAGAAAATAGGTTCGCACAATATTTGTATTAAACATTTTTTTATATTTTCATTAATAAAGGAGCTATCGAAGAATCTCAGGGTCGTGGTGCACCCTGTATAGGGTGGTCCACATAGAAGGGTCACCATTAGGACCAGTGGTTCTTAAACTTTTAGTAGTCGAGGCTCCCTAAATATCCTAAAACATTTTCGCGGCCCCCTAGTTTGTAGTAACAATAATTATTACAATCTATATTAGGCGAATCAAAGAAGATATCGCGCCGATGGTTCTAGCGTTATATTATATCAACAAAAATATTATCATTACCAACTTTAAAGCAGCTTACGTTGGTAACAAAAACCATCCAACAATTTATTTTGGTTTGCTTATAAAATAATAGATTTGCAGAATGAGAATGGTACTTGAAAACAAATGGGAAAAAATATTAACAACTTTTCTTGGAGAAAACAAAATTTTAAAAAAAACAATCCTGAAACATATTGACATACCTAACGTAGATGTGGAACGAACTAGATAAACAAATAATATTCTTTTAAACTTGTTGCATATCTCCTTTTTTAATCCATATCTTTTAAATATCCAGGTAAACTAATGTTAAAAGTTTTTAAACTTAAAGCAATAGGATTATTTAGGCCAATGTTAGAAAAAACAGGGTGCAAATAAAAACACTGAGCACCTCGTGTTTGTTATTGATGCAAAGATTTTTTTTTGTCGTAACAAGTTTGTTTATTTTTTATTATTTTGTAAATAAGTTAAGCTTGTTCGATTTTTACTAAACTTATCAAACTATAAATTTTTAATATTATTATACAAGTCTTTGGTAGGTTTTAAATAATTTATATTAAATAGTATCTTTACAATTTTATTTTCTATTTGGAATTTTTTTAAAAGTGAACTTGTACAAGACGCCTAAGCAATAATTAAAAAAAGCGTGATAGGTTTTATGTTTGCGTCTCTACAATCTGCACTGCATTGCACTGTAGAACTCAGATTAATAATACAAAACGATACCAGTTTGAAACAAAGTCAAATAAGGAGAAAATATATATTTTTTTAAGATTTCAATATTTTAAAAAGTAAAAACGTTTTATAGATTTTTCGCAGCACCCCAGGAGGCCGCGGCCCCGCGGTTTAGAATCGCAGTCCTAAACGCTAAGAGTTACTAAAGAGTTTAAATTATACAAATTGTTGTCCTTTCTGAGACCCATTCAGTGATGCTTTAATGTTTTAAAAAGTTCCATAGCACGTTAGATAGTAAACAAAAATCAAACTGGGCATTTTTTTAAATCGTTAATAACTCGGTTATACTTAATGGTAAAAAAATATTTTTGGGGAAGATGTTGTACATTTTTTAGGCGATGTAAAATGAAAACATTCATTTATTTCAATATTGTTTAAATTTTAAATTCATGGCATTACACAGGGTGTTTCGTAAAAAATGCGAAAAAATTCGTGACTTGGTTCCTTATCAATAATTAAGGGGGGGTCTTTTATATTTTTTTTTCCTTAGACCTCTCCTTTCGTAGTTACACCCCCCTAAAGGGGAGCGTAAAATTTGGTTTTTATTTTATTTCTCAAATTTGGATAAATGTAGAATAATGATATTTGGTTGATGTGTTATACTTATTAAAAGGTT
Organism: Elmis aenea; assembly: GCA_947652605.1. Classification (NCBI taxonomy): domain Eukaryota; kingdom Metazoa; phylum Arthropoda; class Insecta; order Coleoptera; family Elmidae; genus Elmis; species Elmis aenea. Next base: position 15,014,416 of record OX393581.1, on the reverse strand, counting down.
TCCTACAGTAATATTTTCAATCATCTCCCACCTTCACAGGGGGCTAAAAAGTGCAACCCCTCTGTTGTTGTTTTTTATCAGAACCTTTTGGTGGGTTAAAATTTTGCAATTAAAAAACAATTTTAATTTATTTGGAAACTTTTTTTATTCTTTGGTTTTTTTCGTAAAACCTACAGTTTTTGAGTAAAAAATAAAATAAGTAATGATGAACCATTAAATATTCCAATATAAAACGATTCATTTTAGTGGTTGCCATGGTTTGTTTATGTGGACCACCCTGTGTATATGCATATACACACGACAGAAAAAGTCAGTCAGTCTAATTCTAATCTATCCTAGATTTTGTCTGGCTATAATTTAAACCTAAATCAATTAATAAACAGGAAAGTTAAAAGCAAAATAAGAAATATTTTCGACAACCCTCGAGTCTTCAATTCACGTAACGCCTTTTTTAAATACACAGTTTCTTTAAATAACCATTAAGTATTATAATGTACAGACTTGAAGAAATCAACAAGAAAATATGTTGAGACATCCTGTGATTTTTATTTCGTATTTGTATGCGTAAGGCCTTGGCTGTTCAAAAAAAATTTGGTTCACAACATTTATGATTAATAAAAGACATAACTTTTAATTATTTAATGTTAATACAACTTTACATCCTAATAAATGTTCATGATGTCGGTTTTTTTATAGACCCCCGCATGTCACTGCTCATAAAGAACTGCAATCATCAATAATATGTGAAATAATCATGACTGAAATAATCAGATTATCGACTGCGAAACCCATTGGTGGCCGCACCTTCAAATCATACAGCAATCAATTTGCAAACCTCTTACAAAATAATTGATTGATGGCCATTATTTTAATATTACATCTTTGCCGCTAATTCAAAGAGTCTAAATGAGCGGTAATCCCAAATTTGTTTTTATTATTATTATTGTCGTTAATTTTATAGGCCATAATTAGAATAAATTTTTATTTGAATAATTTGAATATCAAATTTTATCTCACCTCAAGCAATAATCACTGTGTGATTTACTATTGATAGCAAAAAGCAATAATATTTTGGTAAATCAAAGTATTTTGAAGAATAACGAGATAATTAAGATCGTATTTTAAATGGAACACGATACTATACTTACTTTTAAACTAATAAAGCGGAATATTTTAAGTCTTTGATGGGATGAAAAACTTTATACTGTGTCGTAAAGTTTATATCATGAATCAAAGGTGAAATTATTCAATAGTGATGGGTTACAGCTCAAAGACTCGAGGAATGGAGGCACCGCAACCCAAAAAGACGACATAAAATTAAGACATTACGTGCACGAATCCAACAGTCTGTTAAATGGGGTAAAACTACCAATTTTACTTCGCAGTTTCAAATTTTTAGTTCTTACTTGTAATGTTTCAACTGTCCAAATGACGAGCGCCATATGAACTTTTGCGGAATGATGTCAAAAATGTATGTACACATGTACAGAGTGACACAAATTCGAAAGGATTGCATGAGTATCTCTCTTAATAGTCAAGATAGAGAAAAGGTTAAATTACCAAAACTGTGCAGTTTTTTGGGGCAAACTCAGAACCGCTTTCAAAAGTATTGTATAATTTCCGGTTTTTAAGATATTAGAGAAAAACTGTTTTTTTGTTATATTTATAACGAGTCATGTCTCTCTTATTGTTATAAATATCGAAAAAGACCATAAAGATTATTTTTAGATATTTTTATATTGATTTTGAAATTACTATAAAAAAAAATTACCCTCGCCGTTAAAAAGTTATGACACAAACTTACCTTTTTTTAAATGGAAGCTATAGTTGGCTAAGACCTATTTAAATTCCTTATTTTATCCCATTACAAATATACTGTGGTCGGCGGGAAAAAGCACTTAAGTCAAAAAGTGCAATTTTTTTATTATTATCCTTATACCATTCATATTGTTTTGTTTTTATACTGGTAATTTGAATTTCGGCACTTGTGTTTCCTCTTTATAATGTTAGTTCCATTTCACATATTGTTATTAATAATATTTTTCTATTGCAATAAAATTTTGTGTAATCAAAAAATAATAAAAGTTATATTTAAAAATGAGTATTTATATTCACTCCATAATTATTTTTTTAATTCTACATAAAAATGTATTTTTTAAGAATAAACGAATAAACTGAATGTATCCATTTGTTTACATTTGTTAAAAACTACTTAAGTTATTCTTATTTTATCCCAGTTTAAGTCAAGTATTTACTGTTTATTAAAAAATTTCATCGTGTTGACATATTGTGATAATTTAATACTTAATTTTAAGTAAAATATACCATACAAGTAAAATTAAAACTCACATGATAATCAGTAAAATAAAAAAACGTTGTTCCTGAAAATTGCACTTTTTGACTTAAGTGCTTTTTCCCGCCGACCACAGTATAAGGGTTGATGTACTTATTTTCAATAATACGCAAGTTACAAAGGTTTTTAAATTTTTTTAAAGTGGGCTGTGAAAACAAAAATAAATCAAGAAAAACCGGAAATGATAGAATATATTTGACAACTGTTTTGAGTTTGTCCCAAAAATCTGCACATTTTTGGTAATTTAACCGTTTCTCTATCTTGACTATTAAGCGAGATACCCACCATGTAATTCCATCGAATTTGAACCACCCTGTACAACAGGTTAAAAATTTGCTATTAATTTTTCTTTGTTACTGTTTTTTTAATTGTTGGCTTAAGGACGCTTCAACTACTTTGGCCATTAGATATGTAGTCAAAAATAACAATATTTAACCCCAACAAACAAGTGAAGTTAAATAAATGTTTGAAAAAAAATTATTGATCTTCAAACGTTGAAAAAAGAAGAAAAAAAGTTTTTTTTTTAAATTGTACCTAATAAACTGGAGCAATCAAAATTATTTGCTCCGGACTCCGCTCCTGCTCCGGGCAAAAACCGATTGCTCCACTGCTTCGTCTTCCAGCTCCGTGCTCCGCTCCAAACCCCTGTTGACAACAGCATATTTTTTAAAAGTGATTTGGAATGATGGCTCCAAATTCGGCAGAAGAATTAATGTTCGTTGCAGCAAGGGCGAAAAAATGTTGCTTGACTGTGCGGTGGAAAATTAAGATTGTCTCAAGCTTTTGACGGACAGTGTAGGTTCCTGTAAAAATTTTACGACATCCCTTAAAGAACCACCTCTAAAAGTTTTTTAACATACTTAAGGAGCACCCTGTATTTGATCAAGTCAATAAATTTGTTAAAAAAAAATCAGATAACCTTCTAAAAAGTTAACACATATACACATGTATAGATGAGTCAAGTTAGGCTAATACTAAATATAGTTAAATATTTTATGTGACCTACAATCCTTTTATAATTTTAAATAATAATGGTTGTGTTTTTACCTCACTTTTTACATCTTCAGGTAATGTTATTATTGTACTCGTGTTTTTAAGTAATTATCGTATATATTTATTTCAGTGTCAGTTAGTCTACATCAAAGGTGTGGTGTGTGAACTAGTTTCCCAAGTATTATGGTATCGTTAACTAAGAAAATGTAAGTGTTTATGTTTTTTATACATTTTTATTAGCTTTAAAATTTGTTTTAAATTATTGCATTACTCTTATTAACTATAAAAAAAGTATTTCTACCTTTAACCTTTTTATCAAAACTTACTATAAATTGTACGCAAAGATGCCATTGGCATTTCACACAATTTTTTGTATATGCAGGTACAAAATTGATGGTTTCGATAGCTTTTCCATTACGATTTCATTGGATTGCCTAAACCTCCTGGGAATTGTATTCACCTTGAATCTGATTTTGCATTTTTAATATCTAAACGGTCAAGTCATCATCAACCTTTAAAAAAAGTTAACATAAATCTAATATAGAGTAACTTATTAGTTTAATCGATATGGGTTTTATTAAATAAATCTTTGCAAAAAAAGAATGATGGAGGAACAAAAGAGCTCAATTCACGTTTGTTTAGATTTACAAACGCTGAAACAAAAAATATCGCTTATATAATATAATAGCTGTGCTGTCGAAGTTCCAAAAATCTATGAGTGACTACGTAGGTACTGAAAATTATTGACTCCTAAAACGGGTGTAGATATGAGAACTGAACCAACACAAGATTAGTACCTTATTAATATAGGTAATAATCAAGTATGTAATTATATTGTTGCATATCCATTATTAAGAATATCTTACGTTTTAAAACTAGACACTCCAGTCGTCAGTAGCGTTTTCAATTATTTTGATATAAATAATGACTATACAAGCAAACATACACACAAAATATTAAACAAATTTAACACTAGTCACACCACTAAAAAACATTAACACTGAAAGATGTTTACCTTAGATACATCGAAGGTACGTACAAGTTACAAGTATAACAGATAAAATAAAAACAGTTCTTCTATAACTTAAAATAAAAACATGCTGCACAACAAATAATACGTAAGTTTATGTACAGGGTGGATCAAATTCGAATGTTTTACGAGGGGGGTATCTCGGTTACCGTAATAGTTACCTAGTTAGATATCGGTCTCTTGGGCTTTTTTTTCGTGAGAAAAGAAGCCTATGTTATCAGATTTTTTATATCGCTTTCCAATTTGGCACTAAAGACAAAAATGAAATTTTATCATTTTTGAAAATTTACTGTTACTCCATTAGTTATTAAAATAGAACAACATATTATTAAGGTTTTTTATACAGAATTAAAGCTTAATTAAATTTGTTTAAGTGCCCTTGATTTTCGAGATATGAAGTAAACTTAAATTATTTTAAACAGAAACCTTAGTTGACCATGACTTTATATGAAAGACAATTTTTAAACATTTTCAAAAATATATAGTTTTATATATTTGTTGCAAAAAATAACCAAGATATGGCCAATTTTGGAGAAATTTCCCTGTCAAAGTTTGCCATGATTTAATAAACAAGTGATGTTCGCAGTTAAAAAACAACTAAATGTCATTTTCTAGCAAATTGTGCAGCAGCTGCTACGTTTTTATCACTTACAATGTAAACTTCTAACATATTAAACATTTCAGTGTTCAAATTTAGCCATGTTCAGAATACTACAAAACAGTTATAAAATACAAAAAATACACGGATTCGCTTAAAAGTTGATAAATTTATTTGGATACGACATCTAGTTGTTTAATAATTGTAAACATCACTTATTTACGAAATCATGGCAAACTTTGATAAGGAAATTTTTACCAAATCATCCATATCTCGATTATTTTTTGCAACAAATATATGAAACTGTATATTTTTGAAACGCTAAAAAAATTCTTTTTCATGTAAAGTCTTGGCCAACTAGGGTTTCTATTTAAAAAAATATGTTTACTTCATCTCTCAACAGTCAAGCCCGATAAAAAAAATTATTTTGTTTTTAAATTAAGCATAAGAATCTGTATAATAGACCTTCATAATATTTTGTTCTATTATAATAAATAAGGAAGTTGTAAATTTTCAAAATTGACTTATTTTAATTTATCGGTTGTAGTGCCAAAATGGAAAGCGATATAAATAATCTGATTACATAGGCGTTCTTTTTTCAAAAAAATAGCCCAAGAGCCAATGTTAGATTTTCGCTAACTATTACGATAACCAAGATATCCTGTAAAACATTCGAATTTGGTTCAACCTGTACAGGATAACATATTGTATGAATGTTTAACAATTTACAAAATTATCGTACTTGTGCTTAGTGTAAATGTGAGAAACCTAAAGAAAAAATAAAACTTTTATAAATAAATATAAAACGCCTTAGATACACAATGTGAAACCAAACAAACAAATTAGAACTAGCAAATCATTCGTATAACATAACATTTAATAGCTTTTTTGTGCGATCGTACTAGACACAGCTGTTTGACGGACGCGTTAGCAGCCATAAAGTACTGCATTACCGGCGTTATCCTTAGCAACGGCCTAAAAAGTAACTTTTCAGGCCGTTACCCTTAGCAACGGCCTGAAAAGTAACTTTTTCGGCAGCTACAGCGTAAATTTGCATTAAAGCTAACAGCATACGCCGTCATCTGTCAGTGACAGAATGTAGTTTCTAACCTATATTTTTGAAAAATACTAAAAATTTAAATTGTTTTTAATTCTATCGCACAAAAAATGTAATATGCACCTCGGCCAAAACGTACTTTTTCGGCCTTGCCTGTTTGCTGGCCGAGACGTAGTCGAGGCCAGCAAACCAGACGCGGCCGAAAAAGTTACACTTTTTGGCCTTGATACATAAATAACTATTAATAGAGTAAAGGTATTAAATAAAGAAAAAATTCTATGCTATAGTAAAAGAACTATTATTAAGTCCAAAAAAAATTAACTTTTATTTCCTTCAGGTCCTTTTTCACCGCTTTATAACCATTTTGTCCGGGGTCTTTCCCTCATCCTTGGTCCTTCTTCTTTTTTCCCATTACTCCTTCCTCAAGTAAGATTATAATATGTATTGTTGTATATTACGTCCTTTGATTTTACAATTTTTATTTTTAACGAATTGTGTGTTACCTTCAATAATTACAAATAAACTGGAAGATGTTTCTTTTAATACAACGTGTTAAACGCACGTACCGCATAAAACAATGTACAGCTACATTTGCGGGTAATTGTCTTATACTTTAAAGCTAATTTGGGCACAACACAAAATTACCGTAAAAGTGATGAGGAAATTAAGGGGCAATTAAGCCATCGTTCAGTTTACAGGCAAAGCCAAAACTCCCATGAACGTGGTAGAGGCAAGACAGGAATTCCAGATCGGTGTTTATTTATTTATGTTACATTCCCAGTTTCTTCTTTTCGGCGCTTTGGCTCCTTATCTCGTTGTTAGTGCAACTCCGTAGGCGGCCGTGCCGTTCCCAGCCCTCTCTAAGGGTGAGTTCCAAGAAACGGGGTTTAGCTAGCAAGATAAATTCTCAGCTATCCTCTATAATGCTATACCATGTGTTACGAGTTTTTAAACTATTTGGATATATTATTTTAGTAAAAAATACTGTTTACTTACATCAATGTAAACGTCAAAAAGCTAACTACTGGATTCACTCACCACTGACAACAATTTTGGTTATTAAACACTTCCGTGTGAAATTTGTCAGCCTTTGTAGCACGCACGGTGCACAGTTTTAACTTTAAGCGAATTCTACACATCATTTTCTTTGCAGTCTATCAAAGTTACTACCCATGTGTTACATATCAAAGTTACTACCCATGCGTTACATACCGCACTAATTTTTATAGTGACAATTAGTAACTTGCATGTAGTAGGAAACAATTTTTATAACGATTAAATTTTCATTAGTTTAAGATAAGCAAATTTTTTAATGGAGTGTGTTTGACACGGGGCAGTTTCCATGTGCCGGATTGTGTTTAGAATCGCGCAAAGTGACATGAAGTCTACGATTCAGGAATAACTGAACATTGATGGAAAGGTCGGTGTATTATTTTTAATTGGGTCGTTTCAAATGTGATCTAATTACTAAATTTTTCTTGGTTACGGAACCAGTTCCTAGTCAAAAATGTTGTTTTACGATTCCGAGTGTTAAAGATATTGTATTAGTTATTATCAACTTACTGAAAACGTTTAGTACTTAATATGCTCTTCTTATTCGACACTTCTCAAAACAATTAAGGGATGCCTTCCTTAGATGTTTATTGCAAACATTTAGATATTCTTTAATTATTCTGAGCTGTATAGAGGGTGATTGATCGGGACCGTGCATTAGAAATACCTGTATATGAAGAATAAAAATAGTATTAATCTGAAATTCTGGTTATGAACATAATGACATATGATCTGTTTAATAAAAATATTTGTAAGATGGCTACACTTCCAAAAATACCGGAAGTTGACATCTACTTTCTTATTTCAAATACAATAGTCTATTTTTTTATTGCATTTTTGAATTTAACTCGTTATTTTAGAGGGACTTTTGATAGTATTCCCTATACCTAAGTGCAGTCGTTTTACAGACTTTTGGACTTTTTTGAAAAAATTTTGATTTTCATCTTGATGCTTAATATTATATCTACCACGCCATTTTTTAAGCGAATCCGCTCAAATTTAGACTATGCACAGAAAAAACCTTGGAGTTCATACCGGAATTTTTGCAATCGATGCCTTACTTACAGGGTGTCCAAAATTTAATTTCCTTTTAATACAACTTTAGACCACCAAAACTCATTTTTTTTAAATACAATGCCCGAACTTTCGTTTCATTTTCTAATGCAAAATTACGTTCTGCATCAATCTGTATTAGCATTTTTTATACCTATCTGCAATAATTTTCGAGTTATTAAGAATTTTTAATAAAGTTAAGAAAACATTGTAACATTTTTAAACAGTAAGCTTTGGAAATTACAACAAATGCTAATAATAATAACTGTCAACCACTTTTATTGCATTTGTCTGGAGCACCCATGAAAATGGAATATCAAAGGTATTTAAACACGAATATTTTGAATTTATTTACATTCTTGCACAATATCAGAAGATTATTGAGAGTGTGAAGAATAGTTGTGCATTTTGTGCTTTTTGAATGTGGCTAGGATAGCATAGTATGTTAATTAAACACAAGCCTTGCGCTGCCGTTCGAATTTATCGCTAAGGATGGGCATTAAAATATCCCAGGATATTAACTTCATTAGTTTCATTATTTGTCACACGCTTAGGTCGAATACTAGCAGATTTCACCCTTCCAAATTGCAAAAAAAAATGATCATATTCGTTGAAATTTCTGTCTGGTCATTACGGTCAAATGAGGATATCTCTCAATGAACACACTGCAAGTTCTTTCAATAATCTTGTGACATTCTCCATGGATATCAAATAAGTTCAAAATATCCGTGTTTGAATTAGGTACTCTTGATTTTTAATTTTTATGAACACAACATATAAACGCGATAAAAGTGGTTGACAGTTATTATTATTGGCATTTGTTGCCATTTCCAAGACTTTTTGTTTAAAAATGTTACAATTTTCTCATAACATTTTCAAAAAATTTTAATAACTCGAAAATGATTGCCGATAGGTATAGGAAATGCTAATACAGATTGATGCAGAATGTGATTTTGCATTAGAAAATTAAAAACAAAGTTTGGGCATTGTATTTGAAAAAAAAACGAGTTTTAGTGGTCTAAAGTAGTATTAAAGTAATAGTTATTTATGTATCAAGGCCAAAAAGTACGTTTTGGCCGAGGTGCATATTAAATTTTTTGTGCGATCGAATTAAAAACAATTTAAATTTTTAGTAATTTTCAAAATTATAGGTTAGAAACTACGTGACATTCTGTCACTGACAGATGACGGCGTATGTACTGCATTACCGGCCCTCTCCTTAGCAACGGCTGTAAAAGTTACTTTTTCGGCCGTTACTAAGGGTAACGGCCTGAAAACTAACTTTTACGGCCGTTGCTAAGGATAGGGCCGGTAATGCAGTACTTTATGGTTGCTAACGCGTCCGTCAAACAGCTGTTTCTAGTACGATCGCACAAAAATTAAATTTTGGACACCCTGTAAGTAATGCATCGATTGTAAAAATTTCAGTATAAACTCCAAGGTTTCTTCTATGTATAGTCTCAATTTGAGCGGATTCCCTTCAAAAATGGCGGTGGTAGATAATATTTAACATCAAGATGAAAATCAAAAGTTTTTCAAAAAAGTCAAAAAATCTGAAAAACGGCTGCACCTACGTATAGGAAAGGTTATCAAAAGTCCCTCTAAAATAATGTGTTCAATCCAAAAATGCAATAAAAAATAAACTATTGTATTTGAAATTAAAAAGTAGATGTCAACTTCCGGTTTTCCGGACGTGTCGCCATCTTAAAAATATTTACATTAAACATATCATATGTCGTTATGGTCATAACCAAAATTTCTCTTTTTCTTCATATATTTCTAAGCACGGTCCCAATCAATCACCCTGTATTTTAAAGCACCTGTGATAAATAGAATCTTTACGATTCTTACTAACATAAAATATCGCTATAGCTGTACGTATGTAATTAAAAATATTGTAATGAACAGTGTGATAATAAATTATTGATTAGCAAACGACCAAAAATTTGTTTTAAATATATCACAAACAGGCCCGGACTGGCCATCTGGCAGTTCGGGCAAATGCCCGAAGGGCCGGTGCCCGAATGGGCCGGTTTGGGCCGGTCTAAGCTACGGGCCTAATAAGTTCGGCGCTGAAGTAAACAGCGCAAAAATTATGATAAAAGGTGGCATTATAACATTTGCCCGTATAATACGGGCCGTATTCAATCTTAACGTTTTTCAGGGGCTCCACAATACGCAATAGCGTCGTATGTTTGATCGCGCCACTCATGCTTCAGAAATAGTCCCGATATTATCCGAAACCTGACGCATAGCTATAGATGGCGTGTGCATGTGTATATAGTAGTTTCATAATCTACTTATTTTATAAAACACATTGTTTATTAAACAGATTCATAATAAATATATTGATGCGAGTTTATTAAGTCTGCGTAAGTGGTTACCATATAAAGCTTTTAGTGGGCCATAGAAGTTGATGCATGGTCTCAAACTAATTTTAAGATTGAAAAATATCATTAAAAATTCATGACACTAGATTTTAGCGATTTTAGAAATATTCGCAAGAGTAAAGTGCCCGTATTTTAGGTTTTCAAAAAAGTTTTTTTGAAACTTTTTTAAAATTCTTAAAATACTAGCACTTTACTCTTGCAAATATTTCTAAAATCGCTAAAATCTAGTGTCATATGAATTTTTATTGAATTTTTTTGAAACTCAAAATTAGTTTTGGACCATGCACCAACTTTTCGTAGGGATAAAAATTTTTGAGAAACCTACAATAAAAATCGTTTCCATTTATTGCAGACTTTTTGAATGTTAAAATTACTTCAAAAATAAAAATTGAAATTTTAACAACAAATTTTACATTTTGGTTTTATTATTAATTCTAAATAATCTTTTCCCATGAGTTTTTTTTTTGTATAGGTAAGTTGTTTTCAATAAGGGCACATTACTCTTATGAATATTTCTGAAATCGCTAAAATCTAGTGCTGTATGAATTTTTTAAATTTTTTTTTATCTTAAAATTAGTTTGAGTAATGCACCAACTTTTATCAAGAACTAAAAATTTACAATAAAATCCATGATAAAAATTATTCCATTTGTTGCATACTTTTTGAATGACGCTGTATAAAGAATATAACGTGAAAAATTAATAAATTAGTTGTGAAAAATAATAGTCAAGTTTCTTTTAAAAAAATCAAAAACATCAAAAGTTCTTAATTTTTTAAATTTAAATCAATTGATTTTTTAAATAAAAATTAAATTTTGACCAACCCTGGCTGTGGGTCTCTATAATCTGAATGCCCGGGCTGATTTTTGTTCCCAGTCCGTCACTGATCACAAATTAGTATGACTAAAAAAATGAGGAAAACATTTTAATAAAAATTAATTGATGACTAATTAGCTATCGTTTAGATTAATCAACCACAAAGCATAAATAAGTTCAACCATATCCTCTAAAAATCACGCGTCATAGGAGGTTAATCATAGGATATGTAAATATTATCTTTTCATTTCCATTTGCCAATTGTACTATATTTACATTGACACCTCATTTTTAACACACTTAGTAAATACGATGGGAAAGTTATACTTCCTATTTATCTGATAAAAAATATACATAGACGGACTTGTTTAAATTAATTATAATCAGTTAATCAATACAGGTTTATAAACCGCTGATTACTCTGATAGCAATTTTAAGCTTATACCACAATAAGCTATTAATTGTGTTCAACGCGAATAACGGATCATGCAATGGGGGACCCTTAACTGCAAGAAGACTCTCGTTGAAATTTATCAACGAATTAATGTTATTTACGAAGAGGTGAGTTCGCACGCACCAAAAATATCTTATACTTCAGCACGACATGAAAGTTTTTTTTATCAGCGCGAGATCACCTGAAGAGATTCGACTACTAACCTTTATTATTTACTTATGTAATCTTTTTATTACACTTACATCACTTTTATATCAAATTTTTCTTTACTTGCGAAGCGAAACGGACTGTTTTTAAAGGCCCCGATAACCCTATCGATCAACAAACACATCCTTTGCTGCAACATTACCATAAGCTTGACCAAAACTCAATAAAGCTTGTATGTGTTTTAAAATATAAATTAAATATTTTTAACCGACAGAAAGCTATTGCAAAACTTTGTGTCTTAAGGTAGCACAAAATAAAAAGAATTAAAAAATTGCGAATTTTGACGGTAGGTATGCAATATTAATCACGAATTGTCAACAGTTATCACAAAAAAAAAGTTCCAAGCACTGTAAAATCTTTATTTTAAAGGATAGAACTTTCATATTTTTCTAATTATTAACAGAGTCGAAAATTGTAAATATGTTGTTAGATATGACAAACATTTAATTATTTTTGAGTGTTGTATTTTAAAATGAATTTTTTTGTCCATTTATTCTTTTAAAAGGCAACCTAAATTTTCAGCATAATATTAAAGCTCTTAACATTTTCTATTAAATAATCCATACCTTAACTTAATCTTATTTAAAAGTCCTTCAAATTTGGTATAACATGTTATATTGTTTATATTAACTTTCTGATGAAAAGGATGTTTTCTGTTAAAGTAACCTGTGAAAAATAATAAAAAAGAGAGAGTGGTAAATAATAAAAATTAAAGTATGATGTAATAGGAGAACTTCAAAAGCTTTAAAATGAGGAAATTGAAAATCAAGGCCGCAATATAAAAGGAAAAACATATTAAAACACAAAATTTTAAATTCAAATATCTAAATAAGATGTATACCGGGTGTAAATGAAGTGTGGTACACCCCCTTTTTTTTTCTTTGGTTTTGATTTTAGATAAATGAAAATTTAGACATATTGTATGTGCAAAAAAACGGGCTTTTTGAGCCGTTGCACACATTTGTTTCACTTCCGATTTCGCCGGAAATGACCCCAACTTTGTTATTTTAAATGGAATACCCTGTATATTTTTACATTTTTGGAAAGAGGAAGTGATTTTGGATACAAATGCACTATTTTGGTTAATTTTTATAACCTCAAAATTTTTTTAAATTAAAATTTAATTTTGGGTTAAGGGTGCCGTGACCTGCACAAATTGATTTTTATTATGTCAACAATTGTCCAAAAAACGTTTTTGTAAATTTTAAATGACATTTAGGTTACTTTAATCGGCTTTGAAGGTTGCGGAATCGGTTTTTTGACAAAAAGTCATTTTTTTTTAATGAAACCATGCTGGTACTAGCAGTTATTTAAATGGAGCATCTTCTAACGAATCCATCAATACCAATAACTTGTATTTTTATTACGAATCTACTTCAAAAATTTCAAATTATTGTGAAAATTTATTAAGAGATCCTGTTAATCGCAGTGCATAACTAAAACAAAACAAATGATCGTTGTTTTATGTTTAACTACTATAGTCATTTAATTAAAAATTCTAAAAATTTTGGTAATCATTTTTATATAATTAGATTACTGCGATTAAAAGGATCTCTTAATAAATTTTCACAATAATTTGAAATTTTTGAAGTAGATTCTTAATAAAAATACAAGTTATTAGTACCGAAAGATTCGTTGGAAGATGCTTGATTTAAAATAACCGCTAGTACCAGCATGGTTCCATTTAAAAAAATTGACTTTTTGTCAAAAAAACCGATTCCGCAACTTTAAAAGCCGATTAAAGTAACCTAAATATAGTTTAACATTTACAAAAACGTTTTTTGGACAATTGTTACTATAATAAAAATCAATTTGTGCAGGTCACGGTACTCTTAATAAAAAACTAAATTGTTTTAAAAAAATTTTGAGGTTATAAAAATTTACGAAAATAGTGCAATTGTATCAAAAATCACTTCCTCTTTCCAAAAATATAAAAATATACAGGGTATTCCATTTAAAATAACAAAGTTGGGGTCATTTCCGGCTAAACCGGAAGTGAAACAAATGTGTGCATGTGCTCAAAAAACCCGGTTTTTTGCACATATGATATGTCTAAAATTTCATTTATTTAAAATCAAAACTAAAGAAAAAAAAGGGGGTGACCACACTTCATTTACATCTGGTATAAAGTCAATCACATTTTTTAAATAAACCTTTTTAATATTTTGTAGCGGACACAAAAGCTTTATCGATTAATCTAAACAAGTTACAGGGCTGGGGATTCCTTACTGAGAAACCATGTTCAGTAACATAAAATGCCTTTCATAATTTTTATTTTACTAAGTTATTATTTAAAGGTATATCAGTGTCATGAGATTCAATAAAGTTTATCCATGTTTTTATAAACATTCCTATAGAGGTTCCAATAAATTTTACGTTTATAATTTACTACACTCAAACTGAATCACAGTATCACAGAACAAACAGAATCATTAAAAATGTTGTAAATCAACCGTTGCAATTTTTCTTAAAAATCATTTTTCTACAACGCAAATCCATAAAATCGCAACGTGTAATATGTGCATAAGAAAAAAAATTGCAACGGATTTTAAATGGCATAGCATTTTATGCTATTAAACATGCTCTAATTTTTCAAGGTCACACAAACGGATTCGTTACATTTTTAGCAACTTCTAGTAATTTCTGTGCCTGTATTCTGTATTGTCAAACTGTGTTGTCAAAAAGCATCACTAACCTACAGAGTACTCATACTTTTTTCTTATTTTTTCACATATATAAATCTTTATTTCGCCTCACACAGATGCAGATTAACAACCTAATTTTTGTATAAATATAGCAAAGGAAATGCTTAGACGTAAATACCACACTTTAAAAGTTTTATTGGTTGTAAAACAATAAATAAGAAATTACAGAAATTGTATTAATTATTTATGTTATGACACAACTCAACATTATTTAGATAATATTTAACTTCTGAATCTTGAAGTAAGAGCAATTCAATTAGGGTAACTGTTAAATAACTCACTTATTTTGAAAATAAATAGAAATAGGCCATGGCCTACTTATAATGTTATAGAAGCAGGGTGGATAAAAATCATGATTTTTTAAAAAAAATCAAAAAAATCGATTTATTTGATTTAAATCAGATTTTTTTGATTTAAATCAAATGTACCATATTATCGAATTTAGTGACATATTCACATGCTATTTCTGTTTTGTGCTAATATATTTAATAACCAATATAATTAATTCATTGGTGAATTTTTGTCAAAATGAAAAATTAAATATAA
This sequence comes from Elmis aenea, assembly GCA_947652605.1. NCBI lineage: Eukaryota > Metazoa > Arthropoda > Insecta > Coleoptera > Elmidae > Elmis > Elmis aenea. The sequence continues at coordinate 14,999,162 of OX393581.1, read as the reverse complement.
TGATTAAGAATTTTGAAAAAATCAGTGCTAAATGGTGATGTTTAATTAATTATATATAGGGTGTCATTAGTGCGGGATCGGTCGATTGTGGCTAAACCGCTTGAGATATGAAATTGATTCAAATGCTATTTTATAGTTTTTTCTAAACAACAATAAAAATATTTTCAAATATACGGGGTGAGTCACCTTTCTGGAACTAATAGCAACTTTTATATTTCAAATACAACACCCAATTTTTTATTTAATATTTTTGACCGCCTTAATTTTAGCTTTGCATCAATATAAAATACTACATGTTTTTATACGGCGTTGTAAAAAAAAAATTATTTTGAAGTACAGAGTTTTAATTTGGTATGGACATGCAGAAAAAATTTCTCTGTTCGCTCGATATGAAAAAATTTGAATCACACATACAGGGGTATTTATAAATAGGTGGCAACTTCCATAATTTTCAAAAGCTCGTAACTCGATTTTTTCAAATGCAAACCCCTGTATTTTTTTGTCATCGAATTTGTCTTTAAAAGAGCTTCATATTTTGTTAAGTATGTCCTATACCCAAAACTCATACTTTTCGAGATATTCGACATTTTTTTTCAAATCGTTATTGAAGCAATAGAGTGGCGTGGAAATTGAAAAAACTGTTCACTACGCTAACGTCAAAAACTTGTCATTTATATTTTGAATTATTGCATTTCCACAATAAATATTACTTTACAAGAGCAAATTGATATGGTTTATTCACCATTTCGTGTATTTAATTACTAATAGTAATACAATTTTGTTTTATTATAAATTAATATTATATTGTACTCATATAATCTGTGATTTAAATTGATAATTTTTTAAAAAAATCACTTGATTTAAATCAATGATTTTTTTTTTAAATCAATTGATTTAAATCTGCTCAACCCTGAATAGAAGTATATCTGAATTATTTTAAATGCAAGCATAGTTAACTACATGTAATGCAATAAAACGAACTAAGAGACAATGTAACTAGTTTGTTGCAAAGATTATAGGTAATAAAAATGTGTAATAAGAACCTGGTATTAAATTTTTTAAATTAAAAAAAAAAATACAGAGACGATACAGCGGTAACAGGGCACTACATTATTTAAGGCGTTTTTAAAATAAATTCAGAGCAAAACACGTTTGGCAAATTTGGAAAATTACGCAAATTTGTATCAATTTAAGCCATATAGCAACTCTTAAGATAATTCTCCGCCTTAAATACGATACACCTTATATAGGTACTAACTGATACAATTTATTAACGCAAATTTGTCCCGAAATCGATTAATTTTTAATTAATATTTTAAATTCAGTCGTAATTGCAAGAATTATAGGACACCATAAATACGTCGGTATCAGTTAGGTTTTAAAATTCAATATTCAGTGTCTCTAAATCGTTCGACAGGCCAATTTGTTAAGTGATCCAGGTACATATTGTTAATATCCAGTAATGAATAATGATAACCACCGATCACTGTGTAACGTTACACGCAAAAAGAAGAGTAAATGAATGAGTATGCGAAATTACACATTGCCAAAAATAAAGAAGGAATGCTTTATGGATTTTATCAAGAGCGTGTAATTTGAATAATTGATGAAAATTAATTTGGTCCATGATGAGTTGGTACAATTATAGATATTAATCTCTTACGGTTCCCACTCCCATTTACAGCCAAAATATCTGTCTCTTATTTGTTGGCGGTTTTGCGACTTGTGTGTATTCGTGTACTTTTTGCAACGTATAAGTTTAATTTTGGTGTAACAGCTTAAATTGGCAAAACGACGACGATATAAAGAATTTTAATTTAGCAATTGCCCTGAACTGGTTTAAGCGGGTTGTTGAAAATTTATGGTATTATCAACATAAAAGTAATAACTTTATGTGATCGTGAGCCACATGCTGTTTAATACTGTCTTCATACACTCTCTGGAAAGATTTTACAGTAAATTTGTAATTTGTTTACGGCTCAAGTGACCAGCCAGTTACTGAATGGACACCCTTGAAGGTCTATAAGGCACTATAAATAAAATATGGCACTTTGCCATCTTCGTTTCGGTTCGGTAAAACTTTCTAATCTAGGATCTTCAACCATTTTAGTAAAATTCTAAGAAGTTGCCCTAATTTATCGTTGAGATTTTAGGACTATTTAGGTCAAAAGAATGGAAAATGGAGGCTTATCTTATCCTTAAGAACTAAAATCAAAAATAATTTAAGGATTGTCTTAAAATCATTTAATCACTTTAAGTAATTATTATCAAAAGAAATATTTACAATTATAGCCAATTTTTTGGACCAGTGATGCTTAACAAGTAACAACAGTGCCTCTCATGAAGCAGTGTCGGTCTAGAATCACCAAGTCTTTAAATAAAAGCAAAAACTGCAAGAAATAGTTTTGTGCAATAATATATTTGATGCCTTACAGAGCAAGCAGGTAAGATTATAGTACAGCAATCTATTGATAACACAGCAACATAATACTGCAATAAACTATGTTTTTTTTTGTATACAAATATGTACATAAATTAATCTATTCCCAGATATAAAACCCACTAATAAAACACAATAATATTTTGCAAATTTGTTGATTTGAATGGCACACTTTTTTTTATGTGAAGAAAGCTGTACCTGTACATAATATTCTTGTTGTTTAACACAACTGTGTTAAGTTCATGTTAGACGTTGCAATTTATTTTTTATCTGTAAGAAAAATAATTTCCATCTTGAAAAAACCATACAAGACCTCTATTACTCGTTGCGATTTTTTTTGCGTAGGATTCGAAATCGCCACTGCGCTGCATAAATTTTCTGACAATAGATGACATTTAAATATGACAGCCAGCCGGCAGTTAGCCGCATAATAACCATAACATAACCTACATTTCTCTGCAGGTTTATTACTGTGGTCAGTTTACTACAATCGCAAAATAAGAAAAAGTATGGGTCATTCTAAACAGATGAATCTTCCTTAGGTGTAAACACATTTTACTGTGGTTACCTTTGTTAATAACAATCATAATCTCAATAGCAACAATGGTAACCACAGTAAAATGTGTTTACACCTAAGGAAGATTCATCTGTTTAGAATGACCCATACTCTGTAGGTTATGTGATGCTTTTTGACAACACAGTTTGACAATACAGGCACAAAAATTACTAGAAGTTGCCGAAATTGTAACAAAATCCGCCTGTGTGACCTTGAAAAATTAGAGCGTGTTCAATAGAATAAAATCTGTCATTCAAAATTCGCTGCATTTTTTTTCCAATGCCCATATCACACGTTGCGATTTTGTGGATTTGCGTTGTAGAAAAATGATTTGTAAGAAAAATTGCAACGTCTAATAAATTCCAAATTTCTGTAATTACGCGCACTTAGTTGCCTTCTCTCGGGATACAGCTCTAAGTACATTCGATCAGCTTCTACACAGTTTTTATAGTAAAGAATGTAGCACCCCAACATGTCAAAATATTTTATTAGTTGTAAATGCGCCCATAATTATATGATAACAAATTTGCTACGAAGAATTACACAACAATTCTATATAATTCTAACAAATGATAAAGCTGACAATGTATACTGTCATTTGACATACAGTTAATTGTTTTTTGTTTTTATTTTCACGGATAGCTTGATAAGTAAATGGTAAAATACGATTTTCCTTAATTTTGCGACTTATTTATAAAAATGTATATAGCAGGTCAACAGGTGATATCTCATAAAAAATAAAAAATGAAGTTAGGGATAATATCTCAAAAATGGTGAGTGATAAAAAAAAATTAAATACAGCTACATTCTCCATAAAAAAGTGCCTCAAGAAATACAAATAAAATTGATTTAATGATTAAAACGAAAAAGTTACAGGAGAAAAAGGAAATTCAACATATTTGTATTTCTTGCTATAACATCTCGAGTAAGAGGAATGTTGTACTTTTAAAAATTGATAGTAGCTTCTTTCATACTTAGGAATAATTCATCTAATTTAAGTCAACTTGATACTTTTATAATAAGCGAGATCCCCATGCTGGAAATGTTATCTGAGACACCCTGTATATGGAGCTAGGGTGTTGGCAATGTCTAAAAATTTAAAAGAGAGAGTAAAAGCATGGAAATTTCGAACGGCCGTTAAAATCAAAATATTTAAAAAAAATTGAGTTGCCTAAACTAAACTAAGATCTAACTGTGCTTCTACTCATGCAATAATGTACATATAGGTGCCACCGGCGTCAGACTAACTATAAATTATTTGTTATGCGAATATTTAAGATAAGGTAATCAAGGGGTTATATAGAGATTACATAAGTCATCACAATTTTTTTAAACTCAAGCTCATTTGAATATTGTTAGTTTAATTTACACAACAAATACAACTAACGCACTCAACAAAACAGGAACTTTAAAAACGTAATATATTTGTTTATTTACGGCATATAAAAATTAAGTCAACGACCCACATGTATCATACTTTTGACATTAAATTTAAAAGGACAGATTAGCCTTTTAACGGGCGACATGTGATACACAAAAACAATGCATTTATTTGTGTTTTGATATAGTAAATTATTAAGCACAGAATGTACTTGGAATTGTCAATATTTTGTATATCCCTTGAAAGATAAGTGTCTTTATCAAACACATGAATATGCTACTTACACTGCTTGCCAACGTGTATTATTGAAAATAAATGTAATGTTGGGTTCACACTGACGCGTTGTTAAATATAATTTATATTAAAATGACAGCCTAAATTTTAAAAAAAACTCCAAATCTTCTTTATAAAGCTTTAGATAGTTCGTAATTGATTTATTTTTAGGATTTTTAAATTTTTAATTTTAAATTAATTAGAATAATGTAACTTGATTTTTTGAATATGCTCAGATAAGTACCTACCTTTTTTATAAAGAGATTTAAAATGTACTTTTAGTTAATACAAGTCATCACAACTACTGTCTATGCCGGTAACAACAATAACCAATAGTTAATTTGAAATTATTAGGTAAGTTATATTGTTTTTGTCCAATTTCATAGCAGTTATTTTAGCGTGAAATGTGACATGACCAAAAAGGTTTACAGGTGGGAGAAGAGTACGTGATGTCTAGCTAACTTGAGTTTAGTTTGTTCGAATGGTTTTTATGTAATGTTTAAATTTACCGTGACATTGGTCTATAGATACAAGGTGGACCAACAAAATTGGCGACTTTAAATATTAAATTTATTACTCACATAGGTCTTGAAAGGTTGTTCTTTAAAGTAAACATGAAGCCTATGCAGAAATGTTTGATTTTTTGTTTAAGAAAACTTGTTTAGTTTTAACTATTACATCCCTCAGGTGACCTTCATTTCGTTACCCACATACTTTATATCTTGGTCGCAAATTTGACACTCTTGATGACGAATCTTTGTTCTCGTGGAGAGGGGTTTCTGAAGACTTTGCTTTTTAAGTATCCCCACAAGAAGAAACTGGATGCTGTCACATCTGGCGATCTTACAGACCAAAGAATATCCCCGAACCTGGAGATGATGCGATTTGGAAACAGGCATGGAAATTTCCATTGATTGTTGTGCGGTATAATTGGTCGGTTCATCTTGTTGGAACCTTGTGTCGATGTTAGGCACTAGGTGCTCTACATTTTTTAAGAATTGGCAGATTAGCGATCAGAATATTTTAATTTTGTAAGCTTATTTGCTGATAATTAGTGTAGGGGTGAGGCAAACATCCAGCAACTTATTCTCCTTGACTACCCTATCCTGGTCTGTAGGCCAACATCTTTTTAGCCGTCTTTAGTTGTTCGGTGTTAGAAGGAGGGACTGAGAATGGAACGAAATTAACCGAAATTTATTTAAGAACGAAAACGAAAACGAAAAAATATTTTCCAAAACCGGTTTTAACCGGTTTTATCACCATTTAAATTTTAATTGTTAAACACAAACGCGAATTCACCTTCTATGCTGGCAAGACTCCACGAGGCAGTAAAAACACAAGAAACGGTACAGATATTCTCTGTACACTTGATTGGATATATATTATTAATGTGTATGTTTTATTTGCGTTTATAGAGTTAATAAAAGTAAAATTTACTCTTACTTCGAAAAGGACTAATGTTAAAGAAGATTTATTGTCTGATGTGTTGCTAGTAAGATTGAATGGATTGTGAAAATGTATATTGTGTAGTATGTACAAACTTTAAGTTTAAGTATATTTCAAGTTAATTTTTTATATTATTATTAATGTGTATGTTTTATTTGCGTTTAGAGTTAAAATAAGTTTCCTTCTAATATCTTTTTTATTTATAACATTCATGGAAACATTTAATAAACTATCTACTTGAATTAATTCTTTTGTCTTTTTAACTAATAACAGCAGGATCTAACTTAATTAAAATTCATAGATTTTTAGTACTAAAACAAACTTAAAACAGCACTGCTATATCTTTATTTTTTTTCAAATAAAAATCGTGTGTACAATTTAAACTAATCAAGTTGTATTTTTGCACCTTACGGGTGTTATACTAAATAAAATGGTTAAATGTTAATGTGTTTAACCATTTGGTAAATTTAATATGGCGATGGTTCGCCAGTCTAAAATATGCTGTCCGTGAGCATCAACCCCATCGTCATCGTTTATATTTTAGTGGAAACGCAAATATTGTTATCGTATTTATAAAGGGTTGTAGTGACTTGAAAAAAAAAATTATAAAGTCCTCGATTTTTTGACGACAAAAAAAATTGTAAAACCGGTTTTAACCGTTATTATTTTGGTTCACGAAAACGAAAAATGGATTTTTTTCGGTTAGAACGAAAACGATATATTTCGTTTATGTTCCGAACAGAAACGAACGAAATTTTTTTCGTTTTTAGTCCCTGGTTAGAAGTGTTTCCAGTAGGGCGTTGGAATGATTTTAAAGTTTTTATTGTTGTTTTGTGCTTTCTCAAGCATGACGTCCTGGACGGAGGAGATGTTGAAGTCCGCATGCGCGTTAGATTGGCAACATACCATGGAGCATCCACCAGTGATCGTACGATTATGGCTGTATTAGATTTACTGGCACATCCCCATAGTTCTACGCCTTAGGTCCAAATAATCCGCTATAGCCTCTTGAATCCTGGTAAAACTATTAAAGCAGAGATATATTGTCAGTAAATGGACATAATGTACCAGGAACTGACACGTTTGCAGCCAATATTGGTTATCATAAAGGGCTCGATTCTTCTGCACGACAATGCTCGACCGCACGTTGCACAACCAACGCTGCAAAAGTTGAAACAAGTGGGCTACGAAACTCTGCCTCATCCAGCAGACTCACCAGACCTTTCGCCTACCGACTACCAGTTTATCAAACACCTCGACCACTTCTAACAAAAAAAGGTCTTCAACAATCAAGCTACTGCTGAAAAAGCCTTCAAAGAATTTGTCAGCTCCAATACTCCCAAATGTTATAAGACTGGAATAAAAAAGCTCGTGTCTTGTTGGCAAAAATGTGAATATTATAACGATTTTTATTTCGATTAATAAAGTTTATACTGAACCGAGATATGTCCTTTTCAAGATAAAGGTTTAAATCTTGCCAATCTTATTAACGTTTATCAAATAAAAAATGTCAACGATATTCACTATAACCTTCGAACGTCAAAACGAAGCTTCATTAAAATTTTGTGTTCCCGTGTGAACCTGGCACAAATTTAAAAGGCGCCTAAATCTGCGGTTGCAACGATAATGAAGAATCAGCATTACGTAATGTCTGAAACACTTCAGGAACGTTCAATATTATTTATAGAGATCCCGATAAGAGCTAAAAATGGGTTAAAGTCTTCTATGTATTTAAAACACTTTTAATACGGTTCAATTACTTTACGTGCTTCATCAGCGTTAATGAAGTTCAAAATAATGCGATATGACCGAACCAAATCGTAAACAAATTATGAAATTAAGATATTTTAAATATGTCATTGCTCCCATTAGCTGCATTTTGAGTGCTTTACGCATTTTGTATCTTGATTACAGTATAGAGACACGTGGCACTCTAAGATTAAAGAAATATGTAAAGTACACAAGCTTTGGAGCCCTTGAATTTTAAGGGCCCAAAGCTAGCAGGTGTGAGCTATTTAGTGCAAAAACACTGATAATTTGCAAAAATAAATTAGGTACACTTGAACAATTAAACCACATAGGCCCGATTGCACAAAGTAACAATGGTTTTAAAATACGAGTTAATCCCCAAAACTATGCTGCCATTTTGTCTAGTTTTAAGGAACGTGGTTTAACCCCATGATACAATAACTACAAGGTAAGATATTGCGCAGCTACCCGGGCACCGCTGACGTCACTCCGAGAGTTAAACGCACGTTTTAGTTAAGCGTGGTAGTTGTTTATAGTGTTCTGAGGTGTTTATACACATTTTCGAGTGAAAAAATGCGTTGTGCCATATTTAATTGCAATTCTGACAACCAGTCAAAACATTTTTCGGGCAATATTCGGTTTTTTTCATTCCCGAAAGACCCGGTGATTAGAAAGTTGTGGTTGGTGTCGTGCTGTCGATCAGACAAAATGAACATTGAAAACTCCAGAATATGTTCGAGACACTTTTCCGAAGAGGATTATCAAAGAAATTTGCAATATGAACTATTAAATTATTTGCCTAAGAAGGGTAAAAAGTTACTGCATTTTAAATTATGGTTGTAAAATAAATTTTGTAATACTTCAGTTCACATTTGTATTGTTTATTGTATAAGTATTTTGATTTGGATAGTCTAGTAAATAAAAAAAGCTGTACCATAACAATTAAACGAGAAGCTGTTTTTCTTTAAATGAATAAATTTTGGTTTGTTGTTGATTTAATGTTTTACTTTTACTTTAGCTAAAAGTTGTGTTAAATGACATAACTGAATTGTTTTTTGTTTCATGGCACTCTTCAGCTTCGTAGGAACTTTTTGATGAGTTTTATTTGTTTTGAGCCTAAATATCAAAATAGATACATATATTAAACCTTGTATTAATGAAAAGAGGGGAAAAAAAGGTTTTTATGAGATCATAGCCAACTATGGTTTCCATTTAAAAAAATGAAAGTTTGTAATTTATCTAAGAATTTAAACAATATTGAACTCATTTTATAGTGCGTAAAAAATTCTACAACTTTTTCTCCAAAAATATTTTTGTAGCATTAAGTAAAACCGAGTTATTAATGATTTAAAAAAATGCTCATTTTGATTTTTGTTTATTATCTAGCGTGCCATGGAAATTTTTAAAAACATTAAAGCATCATTGAATAGGTCTCTGAAAATGGGACAATAAATTTGTCTAATTTAAACTTCTTTTTGGCTACTACCGTTTACGAGATACCAATAGTGGCCCTTCGATGTGGACCACCCTGTATATGTGTATTATTATTATAGTGACATGTTCTATGCCTTTTTGTATATTTAGAGCAAATAAAGACTATTATTTATTTTAAAAACTTTTACATGTGTTGTAGCAATTTCAAAAAAGAGGATCTATTTAAAAATTAAATTTGATGTGTAATTGGGTACTGCCACAGTGGTGGAGTTAAATGTGAAGCTCATTTACTTTTAAGCCGCTATTTCGGAACAATTTATTGGTAAAAACTTTGTTGCTACTTAGATAAATAAATAGAAACCAGCAAATATGTAAACAACATGGAAATTACGCATAAAACCCTGGCCTAGTGTAGTTCAGAAAGCTTACAACCTACACATTGCATTTTCGTTGGATATTTAAAATTTCAAGTGTTAAATACAAATTTTAACGTTAAAATGTTATTAGTATATTATTAGGTAACATTTACAATGTAAATTTGACTTATTTTTACTCCTGTTGGTTAAAAAAACAGACTTAAATTGTACAATACAAAGGTAATTCTGCACTTATACATGCGTTTTACTCTCTGCGTGACGTCACTGCGCGAACTGGTCTCGTTTACGTTCGTCAAGTATCATACCTTGTAGTTATTGTATCATGGTTTAACCCCGGGGCTAATTTCAGGTTCAACTTTAATGCAATCGGTCCTTAATATTGTTAATCTTTGTACGAGATGTTCCAAATTCAAGTTCAATGTGAGAATATCACTTAACTTAACATCTAAGAATCACTTAGGCCCGATTGCATAAAAGTTGAACCTGGGATTAACCCCGGGGTTAAACCACGTTAACTCTAGAACTAGGTAAAATCGCAGCATAGTTGACGGCTGATGTTGACTAGTTTTGGGGATTAACTCGTATTTTTACACCAGTGTGCAATCAGGCCTTAAGGTGTTACATTTATATTATTTTTTCTGAATTATAAACTCAAAAAATTATTCCTACATTTTTCTTCTTCTTATTTAAACTTTGATCTATAGCCTAGTTATTTGAGATCTCCACTGACGATGAACGACAACTTCATGCTCAACGCTTTGGTAGCACAAATCTGTATTTGTATTTTATTTATTTTTGTTGCACTTATTGTCTAACTCATTTTATACTTAAAAAAACGATTTAAGATTATTAACTTATTCTCCTTTATATGTATATTAAGATATCAAAAAACTAAATAATCTTTTTCAAGGAAACATTTTAGTCACTACTTGTGGACCTAATTTGGTATCATACGTTTCGTCTGTTTTGAACCATCATCAGCTTTCCTATTTTTAAGAATTTGTTTTCTTAAGTAAAGACAGCACTAAATAATTTTATATATTTATAGATAAAATTTATAGAAAAACCAACAAATGGATAAGTAAGTTTAACTTTCTGAGTATGATTGTGTATAAAAATTAAAATAATTGTTTGTAAAGAACTTGAATTACCATTTGCAGTTCACAATTACATTTCCGATTCTTTGCTAAAACGTTGCAGGATATTAAATTGTACACAAAATTATTGATAAGCATTATTTTTTTACTTTTAAGCTGTGGTTAATACAATTTAATGTAAAAATGATCTTTTCTTGCTGAAGTTTTAATTTTATTTACACGGATTCCTCTAATTTACCGATAATGTAATTAAGGGGGAAAATATATCCCACATTCTTAATAAAATATAGGGCGGTGTTCCGCTTTGTTATATTTCGATTTTTCTTTGCAAATAAACCGTCATGATTTGTGAAAAATGTTGCCTGTAAAGACAAGAATTTATCATCTTACCGACCATTTTAATTACTGCCTCGAGTTTTCGTAAATTAATTTCAGTCCGATTAGTTGGAGACAGGGTATGCATTCCTGTAGATCTTTTGCCTCTTATCATGTTTGAATGTAAAATATTTAATTTTATTAAATGTTTGTACTCAGTACACTTGAAGGTTTAAGTATGGATTTTAAACTGGTATTTAAATTTCTCGGAAGCGTTATCTTGGACAAATTTATATACACATAGTGATAGCAAAATTCCATCCATAATTTATAAATAACAATTAGACGATATATTTAAATTTAATAAATATGCATATGGAACGATAATATACAGTTTGCCTGTGGGCGATATGTAAATAAGGGGTTTTTAAATACATTTTTTACAAGTGACGCCGATGTGGGCCAAATAACCCTAATTTATTTCTTGTTTTTTTTTGTACACTATATTCATACAAAACACAACACCTCATCTAAGTACTCAACATATACGCTTCTATTTTTGAACCGACATGTTGAGATACCTACCTTGTTATTTATTCATTGGATATGGTTTTCAATTTAAAACTACTGTAAAATATCAATTTTAGGTATAAAAGAGGCTAAATGTTTTGGAAAAGCAATTCAATTTTCTTTAAGCGTATAATATATTTAAAATGTAGCCAGTGCAAAGTGTTAATAATTTATCTATTGCCCATCTAAATTTCAAACGAATTTCTACTGCCTTTTCAAAGTTTTTAAATGTCGATAATTGCTGTATTGGTCAAAACTTTCATGAAAATGTAAATTTCATGAGAGCAGTTAAACTAAGACGTGTATAACTGTTACCGTGGATACTGCTATCAGATCCAAACTACAGTAGTCAGTCGGTCAAACTGATATATTTTAATAAACAGTGTCACTGTCATATTTTTTTAAATTTAAATTGTTATTGAAATAGTTTTATAAGTTTTATATAAGCGTGAATAACTTCAAACGATTCGAATTCCAAATAATAATATTCGTCGCCCTATACCCGGTGACAATTTGGCGCCCAACGTGGGGCCATTTCTTAAACTGAAGTTTAAGTGGACCCATACCCGGTGACATAATCTACACATTTTTGAAGTTAATATAAAAAAGAATGCAAAAATGTAAAGTTATACAGGTTGCTGCATTTAAAATTTTAAAGTTTAAGTCCGTTTCCGGTTGCACCGGAAGTTGTATTGCAACCTCAATATTTTCATCAAATCAGGAACAAACGTTAACGTTCAGATACCAAATTTCATTGTAAAATCTTCTAAAGTATTCTACATATTTGTCTGTTTCCATACTTTTACTAAACATATAAGGCAGAAGTCTCAAACCCGTCGATCGCGACGTCCTCATTGGTCGATCTCGAAGATTTTATATTTTTAATAATTATCTACTTATTTCCCATATTTACCTTTGTTAAGCTATGCAATACTTTAATAAACAATTCAATTTAGTGGCAATAATTTTATAATTTTTCAAAAATAGACCTCGGGTACGAATTGGACATAAAAAGTTATCCTAGACCACAAAAGGTTGGAGCACTGATATAAGGTATGTGTGCGTCATGTTCTAACGGGTAGAACTGAAATCAGGCTCACCCCCTTTTTTCCTTTAACTTTGATTTTAGACAAACGAGATTCTAGACAAGTGATATATGCAAAAAAACTGATTTTCTGAACATACATACACTTTTTTTCACTTCCGGTTTCGCCGGAAATTACCCCAACTTTTTTATTTCAAATGGAACACCCTGTATGTTTTTGCATTTTTGGAAAGAGGAAGCAATTTTGAATACAACTGCACCATTTTAGTTAAGTTTTATAACCTCAAATAATTTTTGGACAAACATTAAATTTTTTATTAAGTGTGCTGTGACCTCCAACATTAGGGTCATTTCCGGCGAAACCGGAACTGAAACAAAAGTGTACATTTGTTCATAAAATCCAGTTTTTTGTTCATAGTCTAAAATCAAAGCTAAAGAAAGGAGTTGGGCCTGATTTCAGTTACGCCCGGTATTTTTAAAAAATTCGATCTAATCGAGCTGATATAATTATTCAACAAGCTTTAACTTAATTTCAACAATTTTCAGACATTGCCTATTATACATACAATAAAAATGAATACTAAGCTTCACAGAGCTTGTGCTAATCTTGTATTTTACGTTGCTCTGAAGGTATGTTAATTGGTTTATTAATTCTAGAAGTAATAATTGCGTTTTAATTTCTTTATCTTTATTATGGGAAAGCTTGTCTTTCTAATATCACAAGAGGTAATAATTGTGATAACCTGATGTGGGTGAGTACTTCAAAAGAATTTTAATAACGCTGATATAAATTTTTTTTTCGAAGAGTCATTTTCTTCTGTGCAGCAAGTAATTGTTCATACAAATTTTAAAAAAAGCCATAAGTTTACATTTAACAGACGCTAAATTTAATGTTGGATACCAATATACAGGGTGATTGAAATTCGAGTTTAAGCATGGGGATCTCGCTTATTATAATAGCTAGAGTATAGGTTTAAATTTGACAAAGTTGCTAAATTTAGTGCTTATTAATAATCCAAAGAGAAATTTGAAATATCTCAAACGATATCCGACAAAATTAGGAAAAACTGGAAAATACGATTTTTGAAAATCGTCTATAATTCCTATGAAGTATGAAATATTTCAAATGTGTAAAAACATTGCCCAAGCAACTTTTTAAGCCGAATCGGATAATGGTCACAAAATTTTCTTAGATTGATTCGTTTTTGTTTTATGACAACCAACTTATTTTTTCTTATGGACGCAATTTTTGCTATTTACATAATCAAATAGCATTTATTTTTCTGAATTTATCGATGGTATTTTACTCCTTTATTCATTGTCAAATTTAAAAAGAAGGGTTTTTAACAATAAACATTATAAATCAGGTAGTCCGGTCATTGTAGTTTATGTTGTTTCCATGACAACCAATCAACAAACTAAAAGTTTTGAACGCCTATTACTTGTCACATTAATAAATTCGTAAAAATTAACTTTAATAACGAAGAAAAACGCTATATGCTGCCAACTTTTTATTCATTGGATAGGAATTCAATATTGTCAGGTCAACGATATGCAGAAACATATCCAGAAGGAAAACAACCCTCACACACATATTGTTGTACGTTGGACAGAGACTTAGGGAAATATGGCGCTTTTGCCAAACCCAGAAGATAATATGGCAGAAAGATTTCAGATGAAAGTAAAAATATAACATTTTTATTAAACGCTAAACAGTAAAATTGTTTAAAGCATGTGATAAAGTATAACAAAACTTAAAAGAACGGTAAACAAAATTCGCTGCAAATCGCTTTTTTCTGTGTTATTAAAGTTCATTTCTACAAATTTATTAATCTGACAAGTAATAGGCTTTCAAAACTTTTAGTTTATTAATTGGTTGTCATGGAAACAACATAAACTACAATGACCGGCCAACCTCATTTATGGTGTTGTTATTGTTAAAAACGTATTTTTTTCAAATTTGACAATGAAAGAAGAAGTAAAATACCATGTGTGATACATCAATGGATTCAGAAAAATAAATGCTATTTGATTATGTAAATAGCAAAAATTGTGCCTATAAGAAAAAATAAAGTTGGTGTTCATAAAACAAAAACGAATCGATCAGGGAAAAATTTGTGACCACCGTGCGATGAGGCTTAAAAAGTTGTTTCGGCAATGTTTTTACACATTTGAAATATTTCATACTCCAAAGGAGTTACAGACGATTTTCAAAAATCGTATTTCCCGGTTTTTCCTAATTTTCTCAGATACCGTTTGAGATATTTCCAACTTCTCTTCAGATTATTATTAAGCACGAAATTTAGCAACTTTGCCAAATTTAAACCTATACTCTAGCTATTATAATAAGCTCGAATTTCAATCACCCTGTATATTATAGGTACATCAAATATCTGCAAAAAATTAAACAATTGATTTGTTGGGGTTTTGGCTTTACCATTTTAATTTATAATTTGTTTCTTATTCTACATTTTACTCTACATTTAAACATCTAATCACCTTTACGCTAAATCGATTTGCTTTTCTTATTTTAAAATTAACTTTCTGATTTTTTATGGGTGTCATTTTTGATTTTCACATAATTACATACTGTAAGTTGCAGATAGAACGTGTGATATCCAAATTAAAAGTCCTTAGATAAAATTACCAGATTCGTTAAAGACATTTTGATAAAAAAAAAACAACAGGGGTCGCACATTTCAGCCCCCTGTGAAGGTGGGAGATGATTGAAAGTTACCATATTTTAATTTTATTAAATCTATAAGTGTAGGCAACATTTTGTTTTCATATTTGTCGACATTATTAAAAACACATTAAGATTATGTATTGAGAAAAAAATTGTGTATATGAGTATAAATAAACGTACTAATTGTACCATTTTTTTTAAGAATGTAGTTTAGTTTAACCTACACTAGAATAGGTTAATATAATAATGACTGTACCTGCCTAGTAAAAATAACTCTTTGGAAAGTTTAAAACCACAGCGATAATTTTAATTACATATTTTATCGCCTATGACATAAAATGTGACAAACGTCCGTTAAAATCCGATAAATGCCGAAATGTGCCAGGATAGGAAGTACAAACATGTAAATAAAGTACGTGATTATCATATTAACAGTTGAAGTGCAAGGGACAACTGAATTTCCGTTGGGAGGGTTTTTGTTATTGTAATATCCTTCCTCGAAGTTTGGTTCAGTTCCGGTCCAGATTTTTGTTTCTTTGTTAAAAGACTATCTTGTTCACATGTTTCCTTTGGTTTTATTTATAACAAGCTCCCAACAACTGGTTTCTATATACAAAGTCAACAAGTATAGACATTTTGCGAAGTTATGACAGCCTTAAAATCTTACGCCTGTTGTGCCGAATTTATCGGACGACATTTTCGTTTCCAGTTTATCGTAACTGGCACTAAAATAAAAAATAATGATGTATAAACGCGTAACCCTTGCCAAACATAATATATTGACATGTCCGTTTCAGGAAATAATCGATATATATTACCCAAATCAAAACTGTACTCATAAATGAGTCTTAATAAAGTTTACATTATTCAAAAATTGATTACACGATGCAATTTCTGCTCAGATGTTTAAAAACCGAATTAAAAATTAAATGATACTTACCTATAAATCAATGGAACACTTTCAAGTGATAAACCGATAAACCATCTCATTAGATGAATTCTAAAACGAAAATGTTAAAGATCCAATCAGCTTTTTGCCAAATCGATTTGCTTTCCTTATTTTTACTTCCATTTTAAAAATTGGTCTGTTTAATACATTTACAGTATGGCACAAAAAATATTTGCTTTCAGAAGGCGTCCTTAGGTTTTTGATGCCCTTTAAAATAAAAGATATACAGGGTTAGTATTTAAGATTTCTCGAGTCTCGAGAATTCTCATGTAATACCTATATAAATTTACATTTATCCACTTAAATTCAATTTAAAAAGTTATATAACAATGAATATTACTCTTTAATATTAAATTAATATATTTTACTTATCATTTTAACACATCTTGTACCGGCACGTAATAAACAAATTTTAAAATTCATCAGAAATTTATTTTTGATTTGTTATTTATAACGTCAAAGCCTGTATTTCATTAATAAGTATTTTTTTTTTTTTGTAAAACACAGAGCATCTCAAGTAGTACTAGACAATCTATTTCTTTTTTTTTGTCGTAAAATCGTTGGCAACAGAAAAATTTCGTTCGTTTTGTGTCGATGTAGGTTTTATTGTGGATAAAGCATTCCTGAGTAGTTCTAAATTTTTGGTTCTTGTACCTGATGATTGAAATATATTAAATTCTTGCTTAATAGTCCTATTTTTGTCATTTACACAATGTTTCACTTGAACTTCTCTCACATTTTTTGTTACCGATTAGTTCAGTTGTTCTTGGAGAGACAATTCTTCATTATTATTGACCGGATCTGCATCAAAATCTTCTTCCTCAGTATCAAACTGATGGAACTAACAAATAATCTATTTAACCTTTGTGTAGCAGTTTTGTTAATTTCATGTTTCAAAACTAGTCTAAAAAATGTATTTTTCAATTTTTTTTTCTCGAGAAAAAACTCGAAATTTCTCGAAAATTGAGAAATCAAAAAAATTACTTTTTCTCGAGAATCTCTCGAGAAAGAATTCTCGAGAAGAAACACTATACAGGGTGACCCATATAGAAGGGCCACTATTGGAATCTCGTAAACAGCAAGAGCTACAAAGAAGTTTAAATTAAACAAATTGTTTCCCTTTCTGAGACCTATTCAGTGATGCTTTATTGATTTTAAAAAGTTCCATGGCACGCTAGATAATCAACAAAAATCAAAATGGGCATTTTTTTTAAATCGATAATAGCTCGGTTATACTTGATGGTACAAAACTATTTTTGGGGAAAAAGTTGTAGATTTTTTACGCGCTGTAAAATGAAAACATTTATTTGTTTCAATATTGTTTAAATTCATGGCACTCTATAGCTTCATGGCGACTTTTTAACGAATTTTATTTATTTTGAGCCTAAATATGAAAATAAATACATTAAACCTTATATTATTGAAAAGAAGATAAAAATGCTTTTTCATGAGGTCATAGCGAACTATGGTTACCATTTACCAAATTGCAAGTTTGTAGGTAATTTTTCTATGAATTTAAACAGTTTATCCTCTTTTTAATAATATAAGGTTTAAAGTATTTATGTTGATATTTAGACCAAAAACAAGCACAATTCATTAAAAAGTCCCCATGAGTGCCATGACTTTAAACAATACTAAAACAAATTAATGTTTTCATTTTACAGCAGTAGCGTACGCAGAAAAATATTTTAGGGGGGGGGATATTGTTTCCATTTGCAAAAACAATACTGACTAATTTTAAACGGGGCATGATAAAGGTAAATTTAGAAAATGACCTAGGGGCCTAGGGGAGCTACAAATTTAATTGCAAGAAAGAGGTGCGGGGGACCCAGGGGGGTGGTAGCCCCCCGGGTAACACAGCCATAGGCAAAATTTAGATCAAGCGTACCCAAAAATAGCATTTATAAGTAAAATATACAAACATATAATATATTTTATGTGTAGCTATTATATGTATTATAATTTTAGTCCTTTCCAAATTTTCGGGTGGGGATTTATCCCCCTATTCCCCCCATGCGTACGCTACTGTTTTACTGTGCATAAAAAATTCTCTAACTTTTTCCCAAAAAATATTTTTGTACCATCAAATGTTATACTTGCTATTAACGATTTTTTTTAAATGCCCTTTTTGATTTTTGTTCATTATCTAGCGTGCCATGAAACTTTTCTGAAATATTAAAGCATCACTGAATATGTCTCAAAAAGAGGTACAATTTGTTTAGTTTAAAGGTTTAAACATCTTTGTAGCTCTTACCAGATCCCAATAGTGAGATGTGGAAAGATTAAGGTGGTTTAATGTTTCTTAAATAAAAACTTTAATGCCAAGAGTGTCAGCGTAAATTTATTTCTAGATTGAATTCGAGGTAACCAAACAATTAAGTCTCAATTAAACCGATTTTGCAACTCTTAGTTGAAGCGAGATTTTCGTAATTATTGTCAAATCTGGGACACTGTGTATAGCTATAACATTAATTATGGAATTTCTGGCAGGCGGAATAATAATGTGGTTTATTTGATAAGGATTTGTCCGTTGAATGAACCAAGTCTATTAATAAAAAAAGACGTGGAAGAATGATGATGTCAAACGTAATCAATTCAGCAAAATAGCAACGACGAAGTAATTTTAATTCATACATTAGATAAGAAGTGTATATTTCATTGATTATAGCAGCAGTAATCTGTTACAACAGCATTTTTGTGATAAGGACGTGAGTCCTCTAGCCGCGAGTATCGTGTCTCAGTCTTAATATTACATAATGTAAGTAGTGATACACATAATGCTAATTTCAACGGTCTTGGATTTCCCCTTCGCTGTAAACACCGGGCCAGTCACCTGTTATGGGGCCCATAGGCCACAAGTCTCGCCATGTAAACTCCCTCTAACGGTTTTCCTTACAAAATATATATTTGGCACGTGTTTTATAAGATTTCCCCTAGTGATTGTAACAATACGTTATAATAACCTTAACTACCCTTAAGATTTAGTCGACCCCTTATGTTTGAAAATGTAGATTTTACAACTGAAAATCTCAGGTACTGCGCCCTTTTTGTAATTAATCGTTCGTTGGATAATTCTACAACGAATTTTTACACAATCACTGAAATTTTAAATACCTACATTAAAGAAATAATGAATTTTTTTCTTTATTTCCTCCTGAACTAGCCCCAGTTGCACAAAATATTGGGCCAACATTGGCTAAAAATTGACATACAATACTGGGAAAATAAAGAGATGTCAACATTTTTTAATATTGGTGAAATATTTTAAATTAATATTAATCCTACAACATTTTCTTATAGAGGATCTATACTATTAAATAATATTAGATTAATATACCTTATCGATATTGGTGAAATGTATACTATACACAATTAAAAATATATTCAACCAATATTATTCACCCTGATTGGTACCTACAATGTTATATATGCATAAATCTCCTTCATATGTTTCTATGCTTTAGAAATGTTAATATCCAATAAGAGTCCAATAAGGCTGTATAAATGGTTTATTCAAACTAAAAATTAAAAAACAATTACAGAAAACCAAGCATAATTTTCTTACAAGTCTGTATTTGGCCGAAAATTTCATGCCATAACTGTAATACTTCAAGACTAATCTGATATGATAATATCTTCCTTCCACTTGATAAGTGTTTTTCACTATTGATATCCGACTAAAGCACATATCGATGTCCGACTCAGGACTTCCATCGAAATTTGGTATAAAAGCCGCCACTTTTTTGATTTCATTCTAGCAGGCTCACTAACTATCATAGCTTTTAGTGCATTGGCTATTATATCATCAACGTGCTAATGCTTTCGTGTTCACTCATTTTTAAAATTAAAAATGTGGTAAAACTTAACCTCAAAAGTGTGTTTTACGCAGGGTGGATAAAAATCATGATTTTTTTAAAAAAATCAAAAAAATCGATTTATTTGATTTAAATCAGATTTTTTTGATTTAAATCAGATTTTTTTAAATTTAAATCAAATGTACCATATTATCGAATTTAGTGACATATTCACATACTATTTCTATTTTGTGCTAATATATTTAATACTCCTAATCAATATATTTAATTCATTGGTGAATTTTTGTCCAAATGAAAAATTAAATATAATGATTAAGAATTTTGAAAAAATCAGTGCTAAATGGTGAGGTTTAATTAATTATATACAGGGTGAGTCATTAATGCGGCATCGGTCGATTGTGGCTAAACGGCTTGAGATATGAAGTTGATTCAAATGCTATTTTATACAGTTTTTTCTAAACAACACAATAAAAATATTTTCAAATATACAGGATGAGTCACCTTTCTGGAACTAATAGCAACTTTTATATTTCAAATACAACACCCAATTTTTTATTTATTATTTTTGATCGCCTTAATTTTAGCTTTACATCAATATAAAATACTACAGGTTTTTATACGGCGTTGTAAAAAAAAAATTATTCAATGTTTTAAGTCTTTATTTAAAAAATTCTCCTGAAGTTATTTTGAAATACAGAGTTGTAATTTAGTATGGACATGCATTTCTCTGTTCGCTCGATATGAAAAAATTTGAATCACACATGCAGGGTGGCAACTTCCATGATTTTCAAAAGCCCGTAACTCGATTTTTTTAAATGCAAACCCCTGTATTTTGTTATGTCATCGAATTCATCTTTAAAAGAGCTTCATATTTTGTTAAATATGTCCTATACCCAAAACTCATACTTTTCGAGATATTCGACATTTTTTTTCAAATCGTTATTGAAGCAATAGAGTGCCGTGGAAATTGAAAAAACTGACTGTTCATTACGCTAACGTCAAAAACTTGTCATTTATATTTTGAATTATTGCATTTCCACAATGAATATTACTTTACAAGAGCAAATTGATATGGTTTATTCACCATTTCGTGTATTTAATTACTAATAGTAATACAATTTTATTTTATTATAAATCAATATTATATTGTAATCATATAATCTGTGATTTAATTGATAATTTTTTTTAAAAAATCACTTGATTTAAATCAATGATTTTTTTTAAAAAATCACTTGATTTAAATCATGATTTAAATCGTGATTTAAATCAATTGATTTAAATCTGCTCAACCCTGGTTTTACGTTTACAGTGCGAATGTTTAAATACTATAAACTAACCTATTAATCCAACACTATAAACTAATCACTTCATCAGTTCCTGATCCCTCTTCTGAACACTGGTGATGGCTCACATAAATCCACATAAATTATTTTAAACTTTATAAGAAGGCAAACATAAAACGATCGGTAACAGTAACCAAATTTATTCGCACTCTCATTCTGCCAATTACAATACAATTCCGCCAGCGGTAACTGAGTGCATTGCATACTATTTATTTAGTTTTCTGTTATTTAGACATGTGTTAGACTAGGTACTACTATGGCGATCCTATTTATAATTTTCTTAATTTGCGTTTTTAAGGCTCGGTGTTCAATACTGAATTACAAAATTTAGTTACGTTCCAGTGTTGGACACTCTTTCCAAACTAGGTAATTTTGAAGGAAACGTAGATTTCTCTTATGTACTACTAGTGAGCCCATTACAAATTGATAGCTATCAATTTCGATGTTCTAAGCTGCATATAACCAATTTTGGACACTGGTGTCCATTATTGGCTGTACCTGGTGTCCATTATTGGTAAACATAAATATTCAGCGATGACAATGTAGACTACCCTGAATGTTTTGTTCAAAGAACACGGGTTAATTTAGTTTTTAAGGGTACTGCCAAATTACAAATAAATGCAACCGCAGCAGCATTAAATAATAAGGAATTTCTTAAAAGAGTTGAAAGCTTAATACCAAGTCTGATCCAAATGAAAAATCACAATATGGAAAGAGGATTGACAGGCCAAAAATCGATATAAGAGCTTAATAACCTCTGAAGAAACATAAAACAGATACATAAAGAACCAGAAAGAATGCAGACAGGTACAGAATTAAAGAAACATGGTGATCAAACTGAAATTTAAAAAATAGGCAATTCTAACATAAATTTGTGAACCTTACGTACATTCAACGCCGATTAATTTACCCACTAAGTCCAATAATTATGTATCATCTACATCCAATATTATCCAATAATCCAAAAATCTGATATATTCCCTTTTAAAAGGGTACTTTTTTGACCAAACTCTTCAAATGACACAAAACCGATCAGCAGCAAAAAGAGACTTCCATCTCTTGTTACATCTGAGGCATGGCAGCAATATTTCAACAAAAAAGAGGAAGAAAAGGTACTCAAGGAGAAAAATAAAGAAATTGGGAAACAAGAGAGGGAAAGAAGAAAAAAATATTAAAAATTAAACTAAAACAAACAATAAAAAGCAGAAAAGAAAGATACAAAGAATTGATTAAATATTCTAAAAATTAATGTAACGTGGTTTGGAGAAACAAAACTTTTTGGAAAGAAAAGCAAAATGGCTTCAGTGCATATCCTGTCAAAACAAAGCACATAGCGTATGTATTAATAAACAATCAACATTAATAAATCTGATGAAGAATATTTGTAAGAATTGTTAACGCAACAAATGAAGATAGCGATTCCGATTACGATATGTAAAAACTAATTTTGTGTTAAACCTAAACTTAAAAATTATATGTGTACAACTAAATGTAATAAATAGTTACAAATTATTCTTATTGTATTATTTATTCAGTTCATATTAGAGCATAGAGCATGTCCATTACTGGATGTGAAGCTGTCCAAATTAGGAATTGGTCATCTTGGAGGTGTCCAATACTGGATAAGTGACATATGAACATTTTTTTGTGATTTTTATTATCAAAAATTTTAACTATAGCCAATTTTCATTACTTAACTAAAAAGTAGAAGGTTTAAGCTATAATTTGGTCAATTCATTTTTAATTAATTTTTAAGTGGTACAAAAACTTTTTTTTTCCTAAAACTGCCTCTTAAAGTGTCCAACACTGGTATGTTTATCCTACAACTGTTTAAAAAAATGAAACAGGGAGGCGGTTTTAAAGCATAAAACCCCTTGGACTTGTGCAGAAAACCTAATTCTCAAGAATTTTTGTTTGAATGGCAACCATTATTAAAAATCTTTTTACTTTAAGCCTGATTTGTCTTTCTCAATCTTTACATTCCATAAATCAGTCGGTGAAGTTAAAAGTTTATGAACAACTCATGTAGTATCGAACTGAAAACAGCTTTTTTCTCGCCATAAAACTTTTATTATTACATATAACAGCACGTAACAGGAAGGACTCAACTTTAAACATTTTTGGATAATTTTTAATTCACCTCTCTGCACAATAACCGATTCGCAATTTTTTCAATACATTTCCAAGTAATTTTAGCACTGGTTTTACAACGTAACCTTCTTTTTGGTAATTGTTTATAATTTAAGGTGTATATAAAGCGCTGTGTCAACTTTTTGAATTTAATTCATTATAAAATAATTTACCAATCTTTTCCCATGCTCCGTTAAGACGGACCAACCAAGTAATCGAATTTTTTTAAACATCAATTTTAACATCACATCGTAATCATTTGCGTTTTATGACAGTTAGATGGATCCAATTAAAGCAATGCAATTTGCGATGGCCGATCACAGGTCCTTAAGAATTTTGACGAGGATTGCAATGTTCTTGATAAAAAAAAGCATGGACCAGACGGGGTAATAACCCCGGAAACCTGTTGATATCTCCATGTCTTGCGAATCAAAAAAGAAAGAGACATTTTTACCTGTTAAAACAAAAAGGAGCAGGATATAATTCGATTTAATTATTTATATTAATTTATTCGTTAAATTATACCTTATTTGTCAGTGGTAAAATGAATCTTTAATTAAATTTTGACCAAATTTAAAGACTTTGAAGTCCAGATTTTGCAGCAACGTTTGATTTAATTTGGTTAAAGAAATAGCAGCAAATTTGAAAAAACAAAATATTTACTAGTAAACTTATTTAAACCATGTAGCTGCCATTTAAAGACAAAAACTACACCTTTTTATTTACATCACTAATTTCCTTTTGGGCTTAATTATGCAGCTTTTTTTCACGTATATTAAAATTGTTGAGTCCTGGAACTATTTACCTATGAAAATTAGTTTTAAAAATTGACGCAAATAATTTTAAATTACTTTTCAATAACTAACACCTATAAAGCTTTTCCTAAAATACTTTATTCAGTGATATGGCCGGACTGAAAGTTTGTAGGTTTTTTTATTTATTTTTAACATTTTCTGTACTGATTTGTTTTTTGTTTTTTTTTAGTAATAAATCTGACGATATCACTCTGTTAAACTATTAAAAGCATTTTTTATGAAATCACAAATCGTAAAAGCTAACTATCATATTTCAAAAATGTATACTTGATCGCAATTTTAATGTTGATTAATATCCATATTTAAATTTATAAAATTTTCGTTAAGATTATTTCAATGCAATTAGTATTTTTTAAATTATATTCCAACTGGTTCTGGCGCTAATTTCATAATCCATTGAGTTAACTGTTGTTTATTTTTAGGCACGAATGCGGTAGACCAAAAACCTATTTTATTTTACCGTGATATTATATTTCAAAGATGCCACTAATGATCGGTAGATAGTCGTTTAAAAGAAAAGAAATAGAAATTTCCAAATAATGGTCAGCAGAATCTCCCAATCACTTTCAATTCATGGTCCGGGCAACTAAATAGATGTTTCGTTGCGAAAATGTATCCTTTGTTCCTTTCAGGTTAGCGTTCGTCCAGACTATATATTAGAAAGGGCGATAGCATCGGAAGAATGCAGCGCCGGTTCTTATGCAGTCTGCGGCTCCGGACAACCTGCGGGAGGGGTTCAAAATATGCTCTAGGTAACCTGACCGCTTAAACTGACCACATAAGTGTGTCATCGGCGAGCAGAGGTCATTTGCAGTTTTTTATTATCATAACAGCAAAAACAAAATTATTTAATGTCTAGATAACAGCGATAATGCAAGAGTATTTACTAAATCTTGATCTGTGAGCGCCACCCAGGCGGGCCACATCCTCGATATGTAATTATTTCATGTTATTTAGCTAATTTTTTTGTTCCTACAAACTGAATGTACATTACGAATACAATAATGTGAACCATCATTGATAAATTTTGAAAAAAAAACGCCAAAATACAGAACTTTGAGAAAGGGGCCCATTTATACGTATCAATGCATCACCGTGGTTAAAACACTTTTCCTGAGTAGTCGCCTGAAACCCGCGATTTTTCGGAAACGCCTAGGTTTGTTTACCAATGGTGTTTTGCTTCAGCATTATAATGCACGTCCTCATTCCCTTGGCAGGACGGTCTTAACCGTACACCATCTCCGAATTGAACGGCTCCGTATTCCCCCGACCTAGCACCTTCAGATTATTACATTTTTGGAGCTCTTAACGGCCTATTGGTAGCGCATAATTTCAAAACGACGATGAAGGCAAGAAAGCTGTTCATGATTGTTTGCATTGGTGCACAGTTGCGGCAAATGCATTGTTCTCGGGGATGATAACGTTAAAAAATAAACACATGTAAATATATGTAATAAACACCTAGTAATAATTAACTTGAACGTCCCTTGTAATTACACTAAAAAAATTATAATTATAGATCAGTAATCTATCGGTAAATATGTGGATTATTTAAGCAATACATTTTTTTATTATAAATAAGTACTTTACTAAAAAAAATTCATGTTTTTTTTCGAAAAATCTCTTGTCGTTTCTTCAACAGTTGCAGTATTATTTATTCATTTACACACAAGTAGCTGCCATTTGCCATAGCAACGATCATTGTTGGCAATTTCATTAATCTAAAACTTAATGGCTAAAACCTTATGTGTTTATGATTTTTTGTTAACAATTTTTTATATCTATCATTTGCTTTCTAAGGTTTTGTCAAAAAGTTTAAAATACAAATATTTTTATTGTTCGGTGAATTCAAGGACAAGTATACTACACAGTGACCGTAAGTCCTATATTATAAAGGACAGTCCTTTATTTTAAAGCAATGTCCTTTAGATTTATTTATTGTTGAAAATCTCAGGTTTGTCCTTTAATTTAAACAAAATTACGGCAATAAATTAATTGGTGTTTATTATGCCGGCCAGATATGGAACAATTGTAATTAGTGTTGGTATAAAATGTCTTTAGTACAGTTAATATTGAAGTTACAACAATAAAAATGTATTTATCCTTTTATATCTATTCTACACGAGTTAAACTTTTAAGGAAGTTTCTTACGAAATATGTTTAGTATCAAAGGCTATTAGAGTACAGTCAAAATAGGTGTTTGACTCTATTACCGACTTTAAAACTGTTTGCGCCTCTCAAAACATACTATTTAGAGCAGAAGAAATGTCCTACAATTTTCAAAACCTTTTTTTTTAATGATTCCTTCCCTGAAGCGCGGTTTTTGCCCATTGTCAAGCTTCAACTTCTCATAAACACATTCAGAAAACTGTATCTCAGAATATTTCAATGTGCGAAACTATCATTACTGTAAAACAATTTAAACTTCAATTGTCAGAACACAAAAGCTTTTACCCAGTAATATAAGAAAACGATTTAACGATTGAAAAAAAAGTACCTACTATCACAAAAAAAAATCATTTAAAGAATATGTGCAATCATTTTATTAAACTTTTATTGATTACGTATTTAAATCAGTAGGTTAATGCTTTTCCAGAAAGGTTGAAATTAACCAGATCCTTTTAAATTAAATCCCGTTTGGTCCGAATATTTTTCGTTACCAATAAATTTAAATTACAAATAAAAGGAGATCTTTCTGAGGAAATTTGTTGTATCAAACACTTTGTATCCAATGGCAAACGAATGGCAGCAAACTTCAACAAAAAGTTGAACGAAAATGAGTTGCAATATTTCAATATTTTCTTGAAAAATTTATACTTTTTTAAAATCTACGTTTGACCTTGAAAATTTAAAAAAAAATGCCTATGTCGCTGTTACCCGGGGAAGCAATCGCCCTCCTGGACCCCCACAACTCTTTCTTACAACTCATTTTTTGTAACTAGCCCCCTCATTGCACCATTACTTAGCTCCGTTCGAAATTAGTCCGTATTATTTTTGCAAATTAAAACGATATCCCCCCTGAAATATTTTTCTGCGTACGCCACTGTGTACTACTACTACTAAGAGGGTAATTTCTACAAGAAATAAAATCTGTACCAATTAAAAAAAAAGTGAGAGTCAAAACACTGGAAGCTTACATTTACACCAAATGTTATTATAATATAAACTGTGCAGAATTTTATAATTACTAAAAACACAAAAATTACCTGTAAAAATACATTCCTCTAAAAAAAATTTGGAAAATAAAATAAAATTGTAAATTATTTTTAACTATTTATTATAAAGTATTTTTTGTATTAGTGAAGTGTATAAAAAAATCATATTTTATTTTGGTTACTGACGTAAAAAGTACTTAAAAATTAAACTTTTTTTTCGTCCATAAGACCTCTAAAAAATGGTTAATTTTGTAGCTTTTTTATTTAATGCTTCAAAGTGGTTTCGTTTAGGTTTCAGTCAGTAGGCTTTATCGGTCCTTTATTTTCTCTAAAAAAAATATGGTCACCGTAGGTATACACCAAATCTTTCCTCAAAAAATATTAGCATCCGGGCCCCCGAGAGTACATACTTGTCCGGTCCTGACGCCACCCAGACCTTAACCTTGCTCAAGCACGTTCTACCCTAAATTTTATAACCCCTGTCTCACCACACCCTTACACACCGTTAGTCCAAACAAATTAAAACTGAAACCCACAGAGAAGCCGATTTAAAAACCTGCCTCCTTCGATGCTTCTTATTATAAGAAGTGCCGACCATTATTGCGTTTGATTGATTGTATTTCGATATGTATTATATAAATAACTTATTTTGTACGTGCATTTGTTCGTCGAGATTTTCACTCGCAATTAGAAATTAGATGTATTGGCTCGTATTGAAGATAAATCGACTCAAGTTTAGCACAACTTTTGCAAGAAATATGTGAGGTACTATTTTAAACTTGTATTTCATGAACTGTGGTGGGTCTCGACAATAAATGTACCCGCTCTCTTTTATTATCACTGTGAAAATCGTTCCGAAGAAATAAAATGTTTAAAGACCCTCGGACGATATTTACTGCTGTGCAATTTAACGCAGAAGCTGGTTTGGACGGAATGTTTAATTGTGCTGTTATTGAAAATTCGGTTATAAAACAGTTGACAAGAAAAATACCCACACAATTGTCTCCAGTTTATCATAAATATCTTCAATGTCGTAGATTAATGATGGAATTTTAAAAACACAGTGTGTTGTACGTACAATATCTTCTTAATTCCAGTTAAATTATCTCTAGCTAAATAATCCTCCCTATACAGGGTGCCCATTTTTCTAACCTGTTGTATGGGTAACTCCGTTAATATTAAAGATACAGAAACGTTTAAAGTAGCAAATTTGTGCAAAATTTAAAGGAAAATCTGATGCCATTTTCAAATTTGTCCTACGTTATCAACTTTTTAAAATATTTTGAAAAATCTTGAAAAGGTCGATTTTTTCAAACTTGAATAATTCCGTAAGCATATGAGCTAGAACAAATATAAAAATTGGCTTTTGCCTATATTTTTACGTAGATTTTAAATATGTTAAAGAAATTTTCATAGCACACTCGATTTCTGAGTTATAACACAAACTTGCATTTTTTTAAATGGAAGTCATAGTTGGCTATGTATACTTTTCTCTTGTAGGTTTTTTTAAATAACCAAAAATTATTTTACATGTTCACTGCCTACTAATAGATGAGAGTTATCCTGTGTTGATGTTGTTTTTTTTTTCGACGTGACATTTAAGAGTTGTCTCTTATTGTTTGTGTAACAGTAATTAGCCAGTTACAAATTTTAAAAACAAAACCTCAGTTTGTCAAATAAAATTTATTGTTTGTTATAAGTACTACGTGTAAATCTCTATCTCGTGTTGATCAAAATTTTTGATCGAACTTATTGTAAATTTCAAAATCAATGTTTTCTAATGAAGAAAAAAGCGACATGCTTTTCTGTTGCTACGCTTGTAATAGAAATAGTAGCAATGCAAGTGAAATGTATTTGCTAAGTGCAAAACAACATAATCAAAAGATACAGAATGTGTTCGCAAACCAATGGTAACCATTTTGAACATTTAATTCAGTAACATAATTATTTTTATACTAATATTGTATTTTAAGTTACGTTTCTAATTTTAATTTTTTGTATAAACAAAATTTGTTCAGTAAATATCTATTTATAAAAAAAACAATTATAACTACTAAACGGAGACACTGAAATGATTTTTATTAATTTAAATAAAAAGTACAAGAGGAAAGTATAAAAAACCATAATTGTTTCTATTTTTACGCAGTTCACTAGATAGTTTTGATTATTTTTAAAAAATTTAATAAATTTTTGGGTCAAATTTCAAAATAGATGTATTATTGAAACGAGAAAAAAATAACCTTTTTAATAAGGCCACGGCCAACTATGACTTACATTTTAAAAATTGCAAGTTTGTGCTATGAAAATTTCGTTAACATATTTAAAATCTACGTAAAATATCTAGGTGTAAAAGCCAATTTTTATTTTTGTTCTAGCTCATATGCTTACGGAATTATTCAATTTTTTATTCACAAATTCTCAAAAATTTGTTAAACCTAGCATATTGTCCTAATATGGGGTAGAGACAAAATGCTATATTTGGAGTAGGTACCCCATATTAGCTTGTAAATAAAATGTGAACTATGAATACCTATCTTTATTTTCAGTACTTTTGGCATATATCCAAGTAGGCACTCATTTTTTTTTAGATGTTTATAATGTTTATAATGTTCAAATGATATAAATTATTTATTTTACTGATTTTTCTACTTTTTTTTGCTACCACAATAGAACTCGTCTATCCCCATATTAGGCATCTGCATTGCCTAATATGGGATTCAGCACCTCTCTATTTTTTTGTTTTTTAATAAACTTTTTATCATCATCCTTATAATCTGCTATTAAAATTAACTTCTTGAAATATCATTTAATATATTTTCCTAAATATTTTTACTACAAATCAAGTTGTTTTTTTTTTCTCAACACATTACAAAAAGTACCCCATATTAGGCGACTTTCCTCTACATACGATGTATATATAGAGTGTCTCAGACCACCCGTACCAGCACTTTTATTCAAAAATGCGACGTCTGACAAAGATGGGGAATTTTTTTTATCACAAAAGTGCATATGCAGAATTGACTGACGCTATAGCAGTTTTCGTGATTAAACCGGAAGTAGCAAATCCGGAAGTAACTTTATAAACATAAATGGAATAATCCGTGTTGTATTGCATAATTAGAAACATATTTAATAAAAAAACACTTTTTGTTTAAAATTTTTTTGATTATCAGTATAGTTTGTAATCCATTGGACCTAAATCATAACAACATTAAAGCCCTATTTGCATGATCGCATGTAACTGAGTTCTGGAAAAAAAAAATTAGGGAGAAAAAATGTACCGCCAATATTGAGCTAACTTGAGATAACTATTGGTGCCCATTTTATGGAGCTCCCGATTTTTTTTCCTGAATGAATGCAGCAATTCGATAAACGCTGGATTAAGTGTATGTGTTGAAGGTAATTAGGTCAGAAAATTAAGTTTTTTGTTTCTCCCACGTGCTTTCTTTTATGGCTAGGTAGATTACATAAAAATACGCCCTCATTGTTGAAAACCCTTCGGTGAAAATTAATGTTAATTACTTGTTTAACACAATTATTACAATAACGTGTTTTTCAATCTCACAACCTAGTTATATTACACCCATTATAAACTATACACCGCCTTAAATCGCTATTACGGCGGCAATTTAAAATTCATCGGCACTAATGTGACAATAACTCAAATGTTGTCACGTGAAGCAACTTTTTTTTTATAGAAATGGGCAACCGCTGAAGATACTTTTTAGTCAAACAATGACCGCTTATTTGCATATTTGGCTAGGAAAAATGCAAATGTAAAAACTACCGCTGTAAAGTTAGAAAAAAGAAATTTATTATTCACTACTAGAAAAAACTATGCATTCAAAAAATTGTAAAGCTGCAAAGTCTTTTAAAGCCAAGTTGTTAGGATATTAATTTTAAATGTAAATTATCTTGTTACGAAGTACCAATTTAGTTTCCAACCCTCTTGGTTGGTGTAGTTAATTTTATATGCTGCTGGTGTCAAAACTGTTGAAGTACATAAATTTCAAAAATTGTCGGAACATTATCATTACATTTTAGGTAAACCTTACAATTTCGCGGTCTGCCTTTTAAGTTAAACCGGCGCCTACATTCTTGAAGTCCATTATTTTTATAGGATTGTAACTTAAATCTTCTGGACCATCGATCAGCCCTTAAGGTCCTGATAAAACGTATAGATCCTCAATCCCCAGTGGCGAAGACAAAAGTATGGGAACTATCCAGAGCTTGGAATGCTGTTTCGGTTGGCCGTGTAAGGTGGCGGGAAACGCGCGGTTTTTAATGACATAAATCTTGGCAGACCAAAATCTTAGTCGGTTTACATCTGGTTAATTTATTCCCAATCGGAAAATGAATCAAATCTATTAGTACTCCGTTAATTCCGATTGAGTTAATGGCATTTAGGATATTAATTCGGCGATGATATGCTAACTTGTCGGGTCCTCAATTAGAAATGCAAGTTTTAATTTATGAGTGGGTTAAAGCCACATAAACTTAGGAATTTGGAGGCCTCTTTTTTAGTATTATGTAACTTAATACAATATTTAAGATACAGTCTTTGTTTCTACCCACGTATAAAAAACGACAACAATTCACGATTCAAAAATAAATCTCGGCTCTTTTCAAAATTACCTAAAAATTGGTTTGCCTGCAGTTTAGTACAAAAATCAAAGCTCTAAAAAATTAGAGCCATTTCTATGTTCTCAATACATCATCTATGTTAATTTTTTATTGTGTTTTCAAGGCGTTTAATTTTTTTAAACTTCAAATAAGCGAAAAACTGTTTTTATGAGTTTTGAAAAATGTTTCGTTCTACAAAAATAATGTTTAAGCAAGTTCGTTATATGTTTAATGCTACATGAATGGTTACCAAAAATTATGTTTGGTGGTTAATTTAATTACCCACTAATCTTTTTTTAGTATTTTAAGTTTTGAAATCCTTATGATTCTAAAAACAAAACATTTGCTATTCGTAACGAATCAATTACGTACATCAGGGGTCTCCAAACTACAACCCGCGGGCCGAATCCGGCCCGCGAAGTGTTTTCATCCGGCCCGCGCCTGTTTAAAAAAAAAACATTATACTGCTAATGTCACATATACATGGTTTTTCTTAAGTATTGCAAAAAAAAATCGGGAGGTGATTCGTTATCGAAAATTAAGGGCGGTTTTTCATGTAAAATTTATTCCTTAAACATATCCTTTCGGAGTTACACCCCCCTAAAGTGAAGCGGTAAAATTAGGTTTTTATTTTATTTCTCAAATTTCGATAAATGTAGGAGAATGATATTGGGTAGATTTTTATACTTAGTAAAAGGTTTCGCATGGTAATATTTTTAATCATCTCCCACCCTTTTTACAGGGGGCTGAAAAGTGTGACCACTATTGATTTTTTTATCAGAACTTTTTGGTGGGTTGAAATTTTGCAATTAAACATATTTTTGTTGAAAGCCTGATTTATTTAGAAACGTTTTTTATTCTTTAGTTTTTCTCGTAAAATCTACCGTTTTTGAGTAAAACATAAAAGAAATTAACATGAACCATCACATATTCCAATATAAAACGATTTATTTTGGTGGTTACCATGGTTTGTTTATGTTCATATTGGGTAGAACAGACGGGTGTAATTCATTTTGACGTTTACGCGGCTACAACGCTAAAACGCCCGTCTATTCTACCCAATATGAACATAAACAAACCATCTTGTTATACTTGTGCAGGGTGGGCAAATTTCGATGTTTTCATAGGGAATCTCGTAACCATAAGAGGTATCAAAAAACGGACCTAGCATCCTCGTTCTCTTTTTACGAGAAAAAGTTAATGATGAAAACTAAAATTGGTTATCGTCGTTTGTTTTCGAGTTATCGCCGATAACTCGATTTTTCGACTTTTCGTTTTATGACTATATCTCGCTTGTTTATGAAAATAAACAAAAATAATTTTGACGATCCACAGGCACTTGGAGAGATCTCCAAACATTTTTAAAAAATCATGTACTGTCGTCAACACATAAAAAGAATTGTTGAATTTGCGTATTTTGGTACTAATACCACGACTGGGTTTTTTTTTCGTTTATGGATAGATACTGGACATCAGAAGAAAACTTAATTAAAAGTTGAAGCACTAAATACAAACTAAATATAAGTTGAATGTTACTTGTCACGAAATTCGCAACATTTTAAAAAATTATATAAAATTACTTAAAAAAATCAACGTTCTGAAAATACAGTTTTTGATATTGTATTATCTTTGTCCTCCTGATTATCATAGCAGAAAATCAAAGGGACCTAAAGGAAAACTTAATATCTGAAACCAGGAATTAACGGAAAATGGAATAAAAATGAACAAAAATTCATTAAT
The DNA here is from genome assembly GCA_947652605.1 of Elmis aenea. NCBI lineage: Eukaryota > Metazoa > Arthropoda > Insecta > Coleoptera > Elmidae > Elmis > Elmis aenea. The sequence goes on along the minus strand of OX393581.1, from coordinate 14,965,223 downwards.
ATCATGGTAGTATCAAACGAAAAAGATGAAATACAAATTAGAGTGGATAGAGAACTAATAAAACAAGTTAGCAGCTTTCACTACTTGGGAATTATGTTAGAAGAAACCGGAACACAAGATATTGAACTGAATAATAGAATACAAAAGGTTAATAGAGTATATTATGCACTGAGTAAAGAACTCGTAAACAGAAGAGAAATCTCAAAAGAAACAAAAATAAATGTATATAAATCTATCTATAGACCAATTCTCACGTTTGGCTGCGAAACATGCGTGTTATCAAAAAAAGGTAAGAGTAAAGTTGAAGCAGCCGAGATGAAATACTTAAGAAAGGTGAAAGAAGTAACAAAAAAGGATACAATTAGAAATGTACAAATTAGAGAAAAGTTAAAGATAGAAATCATAGAACAAAGGCAACTTGGAACTTGGATGGTGGGGATACTTACAAAGATTGGACAGCTTAATGCCAGTTAAAAGAATATTGAAAAGTAAAATGCCAGGTAAAAGAAAAAGAGGGAGACCAAAGGAAATTTGGGACAACGCACTAGAAAAAATTTTAAAGAGAGAGGGAAAACGTGGGTAGAAGCAAACAATCTAGCACAGAATAGAAAGGACTGGAAAATTTTTGTAAGAAAATAGTTTTGGATGTATGGGAAAACTCCACCCTTACACCCTATTGGTAAAAAGGGATTAGATTATGGATAGATAGATCATTTATGTAAAAGATTAATATTAAACTTAACCAAAATGTTGTGTTTAAAGAAAGACAAACACACATACTTTGCCAGTCATTTGGTGGCCAATTTAGCTAGTTTTGACGTGTCATCATTTTCTGTGAAAAAACATATTTTGCTTGTATATATTTTTTTTTACTAATAAATGTCACCCGTTTGACCCAAAAACATCTGGTTACGGTACCCTAAACCAGTGCTCCTTGCTTCTGTTTTAAAGACACGTATCAGCATAATTTATTTCCCATGGATTTATTAATTCGTTGTGGTTAATATTTTATACTTTCGTAAATGTGTGGTTAAATTCCTGTGCGTAATGTATAAATATAAAAATGTTTATAAAACGTTAAGAAGAAATTTAGTAGGGACGGCTTTAATTATCATTTTAGCAACTTTCATTGTCTCCATATCACCTTCGAACGGTTACCGAAACATCGCAATCTCTTTTGAAATACCCCGCACCTAAACCGCAAAAAGACGACATTTAATGAGTTCTGATGCATTTCATTGCATTTAAGTGGATGTCGATAATCTTGATCCATTCACGCGTTCCGTGGCATGTTTTTATGTGCATCGGAGGTTGTTCCTTTAACAAAACGATCTCGAAACTTCAATTTTATTAAATAATAAAATGCACTTTGTGGCTTTTGTAGTATAATTTTATTGTCCGCTTCTTTATGAATTGAAAACACCAATATTTAAACGTTTATTAACAACTTGTTGCCAATCGTTCGTCCCATCTTATTTATTATCCACTAAATGTCTCATTAACAGCAGAATACTTTAAATAACCCGTGGTATAATTTATTCATTGGTCGGATATGTAATTTTTATTAACTAATTTATAGCATAATTGTTTTAAGTGTAAAATATAAAATGGTCTGCACTTAACGATCGCGACCGCTCAATGGAAAAACTACTTTACAACAGAGGATAAACATCACTTTTAAAAATTCAATGCAACAAAAATAAGAAACACATACTAAATACTAAATACTAAAATGACGGAAAAGCTATTTTTTAAAGCTTAGAACAAATATCTATCCTTCAAATTAAAAACACGAGTCAAATGTGGTAAGACTAGATTAACTAGATTAATATAATCAAAATTGTTTAATCTACATAAAAGAGTTTCCTTTTTTAGGCCAATGTGAATATACCTAAAATTGCACCCCTAGCATTTAAGAACTAATAATATCAATATTAACTATCGACTACTCTTATAAACAGGACATTTTATCTAACATGACTTCGATTAGTCGCATATTCATTAAAATATACAATTTTGTAATTGCTCATTTCGAACTATTTTCGTAAATAAATCGTTATATTGTTTTGTATTAAACTAATTTGTAATCAGGTAAAAAATATCGGTTAAGATGAAAACTAAACTTTACTTGACATTTGAAACAAATTATCGAGATATTTCCAAAACCTACTAATTAATTTCTATTAAATATTTTGTTTGCAGCCATTAATTAACATGAAAACCGCAATAACGCGAGAAATATCAATTTTAGACATAATAGACCTTTAACAAATTTGAAAGATAATTAAATTTTCGATAATAATAAGTAAAAATATATAGGGCGTTCAATTTAAAATAATTGATTTAACCGTGTTTGAAGTTTACCCAATTGGACCCAGCATAAAAAACATCCTGTGTATTATTTTAAAATTGTAACCAGTCAGCAATCACTATGACACTATTGCCGAACAAAGTTTCAAACGAATTTGTTCTGACATAGCCAAGTTGTGAAATATCATTATTTTTTTAGACTCCTGTTTCTGTAAAAATTTTCATAAAAGCTTAAATAACTCAAAAACGACTGAATTTAGATACATAAAACCTATATGTTTTTGAAAGATAATTCAATTTTACATCTAAAAATCATAAAATATACTGGGTGTTCCATTTAAAAAAACATAGTGACGTATCGGTGCGCAAAAACAAAACACTGTGTATAGTCGAAAATAATTTAAGGTTATGTAGTAAATTACCACATACAACTTTTGTATAAAACTTTTTTTTGTAAAGTTGTCACGAGACGAGATATTGATCCGTTACGTTACTTTTTGGACACACTGTATATTAAAGTAACGCTACTGGACGCCGAAATTCGTTAAAAAATTATCGAGCCAAAATATTTAATTCCCTTTCCAAATTTATATTTTCGACCAATCACAAACTCAGATTTTTTAGAAACGACCAATAAATGCATAAAAATCTGTTAATTGCGAAAAGGATATTATCAGTGTATGATTATGTTTATTGGTCGTTTCTAGGAAATCTGAGTTTTTTATTGGTCGATAATAAAAATTTGACAGGAGGATCAACATCTGACAGAGGAATGTAAAATTATTACCGTGTAATAATGCTCCTATTGATAGTATCTAGAAGATTGAACATTAGTGATTGGTTCAAAACGCAAATTTAACAGGTGAAGGAAATTTTCATCTTAATTGCCTTAAATTTAACCCTGAATATGGCTTTACGTTTGGTCCGGCTAATTGTTTAACCCGGCGAGGCCTTGAAACCAAAAGTGCCGGACAATCGGTGTTGTAACTGCACCTGGAATATCGACGTTTTTGACGCACCCGGTATACCATTATAAATCACTATATGTTTGTTGTTTTCATATATGTAGTCTAATTTTTGTTTCTTATATTTAGCTATATGGGCATGGCATAGTTGTCTGTATTAACACTCTCACCCTGTATAGTTTGGTTTTTACTGCCACATTTAATTCCTCTCTGGCACAAGGACAAGTCTTTAATTAGAGGCCGACTGTTTTCCACTTTACTTTTTAATGAATACAAACTTCTACCAATGAAATGATCGATGAAAGATACCTATATTAAAATATTTCGTGCCTAATTAACAAATACTGAATGACACCGCCAACGACTGGATGAATTGCTTAAATTTCGCCGAAAAAAGGTTTTAATTAACAGAGTTTATTAACAAGTTTGTGAAATATGAAAGCGTGAACATTTAACGCTACTCTCATTACAAGTTAAAGCGAATCTTAAGAAATTGCGTTTAAATACCCGAGAGAATCGTTCGGTGGGCGTTTTATTCTCTCTGGGAATGCATATTATTCATTCTTCTGATAATCCGATATTGGTTCCTTCTCGCCGTGGCACGACCCATTTGGCGCCTCTTTTGAAGGCTGCTAAACCCTGGATTCGTTTTATATCTGTACGATTGGAGGTCTCAGTTAGGTAGGTTACCGCTTTATAATTTAGCGCGCTTTTTACATTAATTTTTTGTTTCAAATACACCTTTATAAAGGTATACTCACTACATGAACACAAAAAACATTTATACTACGGACAAATGTAACAAATACTTAAACAACTACGTGTTTGTAGCAATATTATCCTTGGGAAGTTTCGTAGAACTCTGGATATGTGCAGAAACAAAACGAGAAAAAAATTGCACTTTTATAACAAGTTCTAAGTAAGTTGCGTTGTGTCGTATATAGTTACAACTTTGACCTGCAAAATTTAAAATTAAAGGTAAACGTTTGCACTGAGTGAACCGATTTAAATAAAACTGAATATCACTTTAGTAACACATTCAGTTAGTTACCATATTTGTGGGAAGAGTGTCTTCTTGAATACGAGGGGAATTCAAGTGAAAACCGTAAATGTGTTAATAAATATCGTAGACTTAGCAGATCGGTGTGGTTATGTGGTATGGTGGTATCTGAAGTGTGGCAGTGCTATAGCAGATAATAGATCTAGCAACGCTGCTCCAAATCAGTCTTGAAGAACTGCTAAAGATGGCCGCTCGTTGGGAAGTGTGCACGAGAAAAGAGTAACGTTCTTTTATCAGATTTTTGACCATTGAAGATGTGAAACCGATGGAAATTCACATCAGATGACAAGGCAGTATAGTCACCTCGCATGTGTCAGAGGAAAGAGTACGAGTGGGCTAAAGGTTTAAAAACTGGTGGCGGACGCACCCCGTTCAGGCCAGGTGCACAGAGAGATGATAGTAGCTGCTGAGGGGCTAATTTATGCAAATCAAAGCATCACCGTGGCAAAGTTGACCGAAAGACTTCCTACGTACCCACAGGAAACCCGCAATTCGCCAAAAACGCTGAGATTTGTTTACCGATGGTGTTTAGCTTCAGCATGATAATGCACGTCCTCATTACCCTTGCAAAAAACACAAGATTTGTAAATAAATGGAATGCCACAATCATAAAGTCGGCCCAGTAAGAACTCCCCAAATGCTCAAACTCCAAAATAATTGAAATTAATAGTTATTTATGTACCAAGGCAGTAAAGTTCGACTTTTTATCACGAGTGTGGATATTATTTGCCGAGGCAAATAACCACGCGAGTGATAAAAAGGAACTTTACTGCCGAGGTGCATATTAAATTTTTGTAAATTCATCCAATGAGCGTAGCGCATTTTATTTTTTTTACTGCCTAGGCCCTAGGCAGTAAAAATGATTATTACACCCGCTTTTGGATACTTATTGAGCTAGTTTAGTGACGATTGCAGAAAAAAATATAGTTACACATTTAAAAGAAAGTACGTTTTATAATGACCAGGGAAATTTTTACCTCGATAATATAATACATAAATTTATAAAAAAAAAAAAAGCCGACCTAAAAACAAGTGAAGGAACATCTGAATTTTGAAGCCAGTTGTGCTATTACTAATTGAGATAATGAACCATTAAAAAATTCTAAAACGTGAGAACAGGAGGATGTAGTTACGCCACATTATATGCACATAAGTTAAATCGTCTGAACGGTCTTTTCTGGAGCAGTAGATAAAACAAAACGTCCTCTTCTCTTTATTCGGCTATTATTTTTAATTCAATTTTCATTTCCAAAACATTTCTTGAATTTTATCGGTTCTTACGAAACGACCCAATAAAAATCTTAGGGACTGGGTCGCCAACTAGAGGTTGAGAACGATCAAGCTAAATCATATGTTACTACAGTTTTTTTTTATTATCATCAAAAAAATAGGAGTTGTCTGTAATGCAAAAATTTTAATTTTGATTTCAGAAAATTAGAGGTCGTTTTATATACAGGGGCGTCTTATACACGGATAAAATATGGCAATAGATGTCTACATTTTTATACTGTCTAAGATCATTTACAACTTTTTTAATACGTTTTAAAAAAAATTATCCTTAACAACACTTCATACATAGCTCATTCGCTTTTAAGTGTGCCTACAAAAACTCAACCAAAAAAAAAAAACAGGCAATAATGTGTTGTTAATAAAACAGTACCTATGCAATTAAAAGTGTTTTAATGATCTTGAAAAAAGTAGGCTAAGGACAATTATTTCCAAAAAAACGACAAAAAAATGTCCTTTAGGTGACCAGTGGCGCAAAACACGTTTAAAGATTACTTACTTCGCAAATTTAATATCTAATTGCAACAATTTGTCTTTGCGTAATTTAATAATATGTTTCTCTGATTGCAATCATTTACCTTGATTAAAATACTTCAATCACACACTCCTAATTACTCATTACATTTTATGGTGAATATTACAAGATATAACAGCAGTAAATGTACAAAATTTATTAAAGTTTCTATATGAACATAATAAATAGGGACCTTTTGCGTCGTAATAAAACTGCTTATTAACACGTTAAGCAGTTAATTTTGTACACCCTCAAACTAAGAATGATAATGTAGTATCATAATTTGTCAATGAATATTCGTTTAACGTTAGTAATACTGCATATACACTGTTGCACTGTGTAAACGAATAAATAATTGCTTAGTTGCACGTACTTAGTTCGTAAAATGAACGTTTATTATTAGCAAGCAAACCTTGACCTGAAGGCGTTAGAATTCCTTTTCCATTAACAAGATAGTACACAATAAGTGCGGCGCGTCAAACGGATATTATGGGAAGGAAGCAACAACTATAAACCAAGCTATAACTGCAAAATTGACGCAGTACCACTGCAGTTTTTGCTTACGTGCATTGTCTCGATATGCAATTGAATTTTGATATTTTAAAAATTATTCTTCTGTGAGTAGCATTAAAAATAATTAATTGCGTAATTAAATTAATCCTAAAGCATTTTTTTTACAGGACTAAAAGTAAATAACTGCTCGTCTGTAAAAATTGCGATTTTATCAAAATATTTTAGAAAGCAATGTAATAAGAAGAGAAAAATCATAATAATTTAAGGAGCTATACATCTACCTATAAAATGGGTAAAAGTAGGGTGCATTTTAATTTATTTTTTTTTTGTAAAAAAAAAAAACGTTTTGTTATTTAAAAATCATTGCATACGTTTTAAAAATCATACTTTTCTCTATAAAATGTAAAATTTTCAGAAGTAATATAACAAGTGCATTGAAAATGATCAATAATTTTTGGTTAATATGCCCGAACACAACTTGAGCTGAAAATAACACGAGTGCACGAAAAAGAAAAATGTTCTGATTCAATTTGCATGAGTGAAGATTTGTCAAAAATTATAGATTATTTGCAATGCACGAGTTATATTTTGTCAGAAAATTTCCTTCACCTAACCTACCTGTCAAATTAAATGTATGTTATGTCAAATTTTACAAGTACTGTCAGAGTGGTGCGTCAGGGGTGTGGTTTAATCTGTATTAAAGTAACGCTACTGGTCGCCGAAATTCGTCAAAAAATTATCAAGACCAAAATATTTAATTTCCACTCCAAATTTAAATTTTCGACCAATCACAAACTCAGAAAAATGCAACATGTATTTTAAATAACTCTAGCATTGTTAAAAGCCAAAATTAGATAATGTTGGTGTTTGTCCACTCATTATACCAGTTTATTACTTTGTTTTTTTTTGGACAAACATTAAGTATGTAAAGGTCTTGAAAATCAAATCTTTGCATAAATAAGAATTATTTAAACAAATTTTTGATTGATTATTAACTAGTTTAATAAACTTTAATAACCATAAATAGAAATAAACTCTCCTTTAAGCAACAATTATGTCTAATTGTCTAATGGTTAGGACCTACTAATATCTCACAGATTGTGCAATTTTTCTTACTTTATTTTGTTGCTTGTGTTTCTTTTTTATCAAACTCTATGTCATAATTTCGTAATGGATTAATATGCATACTGTTGGAAGGATATGAAGGTGAATTGCTGAAAATGTAATGGTTATGTAGATATCACCTTTAAAAGGCTATTAAAAGTTCCAGTTTTCTTAAATCTCGTAAAATATGTAACGAGCTAGATTCTTCTCAAAGGATATATTTAGCTTTGTTAAAAATTCTAGCATGTTTGTTGAAATAAAGTATGTTTGAGTTTACATAGTGCGATATCTTTCAAGGAAGTAGATAATTATTTACCGGTTGTATGAATTCGGCACTTGAAGTGTTTGATAAAGGAGATTAATAATTGAGAGATCATTTACATTCTTAATTCGCCAGTCTTAAACGTATGAATAGGTACAAGAAAATTTACGGAGGGTTTTTCAGTTTGTATTTTACCTTACAACCCCGTGCAATATTTTCAGTACTTAAATTTAATTTTTTTTACACATAAGTGAATTCGACAATTTAGAATCTATCGATTTGATAAAAAAAACGTTGTTAAAAATGATTACCCAGTATTTCAGAAGTTAAGGAATGCGTTTAAAATAAATGTAGACGTGCAGTAACAACCATAACCCAGAGAAGTACTATCCCCTATCATCGGCGGATACAATAATTCATTTCCTAATTCTACACTATCCCTTAAATTTGGACGCTCCACCAATGATTTGTGATGGTTTTATTAGCTTTTAAGGTCTAGAAAATTGCCGAAATTTTTCTAAGAGGGTCTAGCTTTCTAATTTGAAACCGCGTAACAACGATTCACCAAAGCAATGGCCTAAATTTATTTACCTTTCGAGCAGTATCAATCAAATCATAATGCATTGCCACCCTGATAGCAAAAAGACACTTGATAACATTGTCGCCATAAACGACTTGTCCCGGTTTTGGGTAACTTGTTTTCGGTAACGCAATCATCAGACTTAAGGGTGTCGACTTTCATAATCTGCATGTGAACTGTAGTTCAAGTGCTTCTGAGAATTTTTAATTTATGAGCTTTTAGAAGCTGGAACACATGAGAAAAAATCGCACAAAGAAATTTGTTGAAGAACTTCCGACACTTCCGGTCAAGAAATCTGTTTTTCATTACAGTTAGTTCCTGCTAATTTTCACTCTAGTTAAGCTATATTTGACAAAAATTCAATATACCCCGAAAAACCTCTTCAAAATAAGCTCAAACCAAGTAAGAAAGGCTCTCTAGAGCTATAATAAACATTTTCTTGTATTTTACTACCGGCTTAATAAAAATTTTATATCTAGATTACTGTGAAACACTTAAACACAGCTTTTTATTTTGCCCATGTTTTCTGTGCAAATTGAAGTTTTTATGATAGAAAACCTGTAAATAAGTTCGTCAATAGCGTTATACTGAGTGTACGAATTGAAGTAATCAAAAATAATTGATTGCTTTATATCCTTGGACAAACTAGTGATTTACATTTTTTGACAACTATTTCTGAAAAGTATTACCATGGTACGCAAATTATTCAAAAATGTAAGAAACGCGATTTGTATTTCAAGTATAAAGCAATTTCATTTAAAAATGTGTACCGGGTGATTCAGTTTGACTGTCGCACCCCTATAACTTTTTAATTATTGAAAATAACTCCAACAAACCTTATATTTTTGGAAACAGCGACAAATTCTCTATTAAATGATGTGCATTTGTTATCTCTACGATGACGTATGTCAAATCCGCGATAGGCATCTTTTTTTTAAATTACATAATATAGGTACATGTTTTAGTTGATTCGGATAGATAATTTAATTCTGAATCCGACCATGTATTGTATTAAAAAAGCATGCATACATAAGAAATTTTTCGAGAAAAATCAGTCAAAGTTTATTCAAATCGTAGCAATTAGTATATTTAACATAACAAAAAAACGACCAAATCTTAAAAATTATACTATAACTATCAATGGAAATGTATTAAAAAACAAAACAAATAATAAACGTCAACATAAAAAATTAGGCTTTAATGTATTCACATTCCAAACACAGTTGTCCTCTATTTGTAACCCTATCATTACCAAACGTATTTCTACTAATTTTGGTACATACACAGCTATTATCAGACGCAAATTAATATATAATAATTATGATTATAATATTCTTCTATAGATTTATTTCATCGTCCTGACAACTTTCACTAGCCTATCAAAAAAAAAGAGAATAAATCGCTGATTATTTTTTTAACTTTTTATCACCAAAATATTTGTTAATTTAATTTTTATTCATCCTATAATAACATAAACAAGATTAAAAATCACAACATACGCTATTTATGTAGCAATTTTTAAACATAATATTGAAAGCAGAAGTATTAATATACAAGAAACTTTAGGCTAATGTAAAATAATCTGTAAACATTACGTTATAAATAAAGACAATCACATTTACAAATAAAGTTCTTGATGCTTGTATGCGACGAAAAATTGTGACGGTGTAGAATTGTGGCGGCGAATAATTGTGTAGGCGAAGAATTCTGGGCGAAGAATTGTGGAAGCGAAGAATTGTGGAAGCGATGAATTGTGGGCGAAGAATTGTGGAGGCGAAGAATTGTGGGCGAAGAATTGTGGGCAAAAGAATTGTGGGCGAAGAATTGTGGGCGAAGAATGTTCCTAGACCCTTAAAAAACATATCATTTCATTCAAAAAAGATAAGGTGACCTATCAAGAAACCATCAAGATCATATTATGTGTCCCTCGATACCAAGCAAATTTTGTCTCGTGCATTTTTTTCTATCATTAGTACCAGATGAGATATTTAGGTGACCTGTTTTAAGCGTCTCATGTGGTATAATCTGTATTACTTTTAAAATTTTGGCTTGTGGTGTATAAGTAAACCTAAATATTTAATTTCATTAATTCTTTTTAATGCTACACCATCCTGTTCTTTTTAGTTATAAAACTGAATTTATTTTGTCTCTATTGTCTTTTTTAAGTTCAGTCCTTTGATAAATATTTGGGTTGTATTTGTATTTTGTAACGCATTTTCAAAACCTTTTGTTTTTAATACCCAAGAATGATAATTTTATTATGACACTTTAAAATTTTAAAAGCAATTAAAATAATTATACTATAACTAACGGTTTAAAAGGAAAAAAATATTTAATTATTCACATCAAATACGTAAAAATGTATGTTTAAATGATAGTTTAATAATATGGCTAAACTTTTTAGAAGAAGTCTCTAGTAAATAAAAAAGATAAAGGCAAAATATAGTAGGTATCAGTATCGCTTCTATTTTTTTTAATACTAACAAATGGAGATAAAATTTCTTTTATTTACCACAACGCGTTTTTTTTTGGTATTTATAACAGCAAAAAAGTGTCAAGAAAAATGCTGAGCAAATATTTGTAACGCAACAAAAAACGCATATTGTTAAAAACTGTGAAAAGGTTTCAGTTGGAGGCGCTAATGGTCTCTTACACCCAAGTCCCCTGCGCCTAATTTTTCTGCAGAACTTTGAGGCGGGTGGTAAAATCATAAAAGAAATTCCTTCAAAACACCCTCATACTGGGTGTAGCTTATTGTCCGAAAATTGACCGTTCAAGATTTATGGCCGGAAGAGCACTTTTCTATCTAAATCATTAGTGCCGATTTCACACAGTTCTTCTATATTATCTTTCAAGTATTTCTGTATTGCTTTCTATTCAACTTGTAAAACATACAAGATTATTTAAACCACATTGCAGATATCCTTATTAAGGAAATTAGTCACAGCTTAAAGATTATAGTCTTTGCTCCTAAGACTATTCAATACTAACATACAAAACATGTAATAAAACTAATAACTAACTTTTTATATATAATTTTAAACATAATTTAATAAAAAATGTCGCAAATAATATTATAACTAACGGTAAAACCTTAAGCGATTAATATGATTTAAAATTATTACGCTTATATTTAACGTAAATATTATTAGGAAATATATTTATTATTAATTTTCTTAATTAAAAATTAAAAATTAATACCTTAGTACAGGTCTGTGCAACCTGCGATCCTCTGACATCTTTATGCGACCGGCGGCCCAGTAGTTGTTTATTACAAGCATTGCTGTTTTTAAAGAGTACACATTAAGTGTCAAAAAGTGATTAAAAAAATATGAAAAATTAACAGGTGATTTGAGAAGAGAAAGAGTAATGGAAATGAAAGAAAACTTAGCGGGACAACAGAACTTATTCAAAAATGTGTATAAACAACATGACCTCACAACAGTAGCAAGTTATGAAATTTTTAATATTGCAAATAAACATCTGAAACCATTCTCTGTTTGCAGTTTAATAAAAGAATATACTAAAATAGCTGTAAACGTTATTTGCCCTAAACAAAGCTTGATAACTAATAAGAGTATTATTGTATCCAGATTTACTGTGGCAAGATAAATTGATAAAATGGCAGAAAACGTAATATTAACTGCAAAATATACTGCTAATAACTTTTATCTTATTCTTTTTGTCTTGATGAATCAACGGATGTATCTAATACTGCTCAACTTGTTTTTTTTTTCGTGGAGTAGATACAAAGTTAAATGTTGCTGAAGAATTTTTAGATTCGGTAGGGATGAAAGGAACAACAACAGCTCAGAATCTCTATTTTGTATTAAAAACTGATTTAGAAATATCCAAAAAAAAGTGGTGCGGCCCGTTCCGACTTTATAAAATTTGCAATAGGCCCTTTGGCTTCAAAGGTTGCACGGGCCTGCCTTAGTACATAATTTAATACCATTTAAATGCGCAAAAAATTACACGTCAGCCAAATTTTCGTTTGTATGTTTAAAACAGTAATTAAAACTTGTTTTATAATTAGTATTTGCTTATGTAACAGTATATCAAATCAAACGTAATTTTAACTTTAATCCTAATGGAATTAAAAGAACTAAATTGCTTGTTGCGTACAGTGAATATTACTTTTTATAAAACACCCGGCGCATCCACCAAACTTTATTTACGGCTATGAAATAAAATGCTTGTAAATTTAATATAATATTATGGAACCAAAAATAATTAAAAATACTTAAGTTAAAATCTACAAAACAATTGTCGAAAGTAACGGTAGCTACATGCGGATCAGAATTATGAAAGATGCGTCAGCCGAAGAAATCAAGTACTTATCAAAACGATGACAATGGACTACTGGCGGCGTTGTTGTGGCTATACCAGAACAGACAAGATGAAATTCAATGATATACGAGACTAAATGGGTGTAGATGTAGACATTATAGTCAATAGAACTCAAAAAGGCTAAGATGGTTTGAGCGCATACAAAAAAAGAATAAAGAGGTGGCCCAAAAATATATGGAAGTGGGTGTCGCCATATTCAAGAAAAGAAAAGAACTGATACCGAATCATCAATTTGGTTTCAGACAAAAACATTTAACCATTGCTCAGATCCACAGAATCACAGAAGAATTTAAAAAAATGATTAGAGGAGAAGGTAATTTGTTCAACCATCTTTCTTAATATTGAATAAGCCTTTGATAAAGTGTGGCATGCAGGTTTGATTAATAAGCTAAATAAATGTTTACCCAAACAATATGTGTGAAATCATACATCTTAGATAGATCATTACGATTAAAACAGGAAGAAGAATATTCTGAGCTTAAAGAAATACAAGCAGGTTTTCCTCAGGGTAGTGTCTTGGGACCTTTTCTGTATCTACTTTATGCGATAAAAAAATCGACACTTTTTAATATTTATGTTTAGAAATATGGGTGTCCTTAAAAATATAGATTTCTAAATAATATTTAAATTATATTTTTGTACATTTTATTTACCTTTGATAACGTATTACAAAAATTTATTTACTTAAACAGCTTTTTGTCCGTTCACCAGTTTATCAAAGGTTGCTTTGATTAACATCATGTTTGTTTTCATATTAAAAAGTTTATCGCAAAAGCACTTAAATCATGCTTCATAAAATGGATAATTTCAAGAGCTTACAAAGAATATGTTTGCTTATATAGGGTGGCATTTGAAAGAATAAAATAAAAAATCACACTTTTAAATCAAATATCTCAAAAATAACTTAGTTTGTAAAATCTAATAACATATTTAAAAAGAACTTTTAGGTTTTGACCCTCTAAAATTTTGTTGCTACATTAAAAGTCTTTCTCTTAACATAAAGAAGAAATTGCACTTGTTACAACAAGGAAAGTAGCCAAGAAGATCAAGGAACATATCAACTTAAAAAAGGTCCGGACTATGACCTGATAACAGGCGAAGTCCTAAAAATTCTTCCTAGAAAATACGAACTTAAACAAACCATGGTAACCACAAAAATAAATCGGTTTATTTTGGAATATTTAATGGTGCATGTTCACTTATTTTATTTTTTACTCAAAAACTGTAGGTTTGTCAGGAAAAACTTATAAATAAAAACAGTGTCTAAATAAATCAAGCTATAAAAAAAAATATATTGCAAAATTTTAACCCACCAAAAAGTTCTGATTAAAAAACCAACAGGGGTCGCACTTTTCAGCCCCCTGTGAAGGTGGGAGATGATTGAAAATATTACTATGGGAAACCTTTCAATTAGTACACAACATCTACCAAATATCATTTTCCACCATTAATACAAATTTGAGAAATAAAATAAAAACCTAATTTTACCGCTCCCCTTTAGGGTAACTCCGAAAGGAAACGTCTAAGGAAAAAAATTTACATAAAAGTCCCCCGTTAATTTTCGATAAGGAAACACCTCTTGAATTTTTTTGCAATATTTAAGAAACACTCTGTATATCTATCTTGCTACTACCCATAAACTCAAAAGTATTAGAAAAACTGCTGCTTTAGAGGATGAAACCAATTATACCAATAAAAGAAACAATCCCTGATTGCCAATTTAAGCTCAGAGAGAAACACTCTACAATTGATCAGGTGCACAGAATTACTGACATCATAGAAGATTAATATGCTCTGCAATATTCCTCGATATTTCTAACAACGCCTTCGAGAAGGTATGTCATGGTGACTTAATATGTAAAATGCAAAGAATTTTCTCTAAGCAAATGGTAGAAATAATTAAATCATATCTAACACAAAACACACAGAATGTTCAAAATCAAAAAAGATGAAGAATGTTCTACTATAAGAGAAATGAAGGCAGGCGTGTCCCAGGGGAGTGTGCTTGGCCCAATACACTACCTTATCTACACAGCGGATTTACCAAAAATGGATGGTATTACCATAGCCACCTTCGCTGATGATACTGCTGTATTGGCAATGGGTAACAGTATCGAAGAAACGACTAAAAAACCTTAAAAGTGCAGGCGATAAAATAATATCGTAGACTAGAAAATGACGAATAAAAATTAATGAAAACAAATCTAAAAGTTGAATGGAAAGACCATATAAAAAAGAAAAAGGAACAACTAGAAATAAAATATAAAAACTACACTGGCTAATAGGAAGAAAATCGCAATTATTCTTGAAAAATAAAGTGCTTCTGTACAATCAAATATTAGAGCCAATTTGGACATATATGCGTCCAAATCTGGCGTTGTGCTTTTTTCCACGATGTTTCTAAGGATTTTGTTTTGGAATGTTTGGATTATTTCCACATTGGTCATTTTTGACCAATGTGGAAATTGTTAAAAATAACCACCATTAGAGAAGAAATAAGGAAAATTGCAGGCAGACATGAAGGGAGGCTGCGTAATCATATCAACTCCGAAGTACTGCAACTCTTGGATAATAAAACATACGAAGGAGACTCAGGAGGGTAAAACCTTTCGAACTATTTAGTAATAAGGAATCTAAAAACAGGACTCTGGAACTACTTAGAAATTAAGTAATTAGGACAATAAGATCGAAGAAAAACGATAGGTTAGTCGTCCCGACTAGTTTTAGTAAAAGTTTAAATTTAAAAATATATACATATCTATATGTATATGAACTTTTTACTCTTAAATTGTTGTTGCGAGCATATAAAATCTTTCTATTAAAGGAAAGAAGGCTGGGATATTCTTACTGGGGAACCTTGTATTCTTATTGACCAAATTTAAACTATTTAAATATTATAAATCAACTTTCATGCATACTCTTTTGTCTCGTTTTAGCCTCGTGTAGGCAGCATTAAATTACGAAAACAAAGCCATCTAGTAAATTAACGAAACTATTAATAGAAAACATAAAGCGATGTGTCATGTCATGAAGTAATTCAAGATATCATGTTGAAAACTTCCAATCATAAATGTAATAAACGAAATAAATTGCAAGCAACCCCCACATTATATAACCACCATACAAGCGCGATAATAAACAGTCAATTGAAGCAATTTAAATCAATGATTGCACGAAATGAAGCTGTACAAACAACCCTAGCGTAATTAAGTGCAGTACTTTGCAGTTTTCAGTTCTCATGTCAATATTTTCAGGCGCCCTCCCACGCGCTGACATGATTGCCCGCATTCGGTACGGTGTATTTTGGTCGGGCCGATTGTAGTTGGATACTGGACATAATTCTCAAGTTACCTAGTGAATTTACAACAGCCTCGCTCGCATATCCGATGAACTGAGGACCTGGTTTCGCGTATTGTTCTTTAGGCCAGACCTGGCGCTGGCTTTGTTTTCGACATTTTTGTTTGAGATCGCCTGATAAGACTTTCAGGAATTGCTTTATTTTTGTTAACCCTGCTCCAAATTTAAAATGTTAAACTCTTTGCATAAGATAAAAACGATACGCGGCCAAAGCCGGCCAGTTACTACAATAATTTTGCTAGACTACGAGATGTTTTACATTTTTTTTGCGCATTAGATAAGAAAACAATTGCAAATACGTGCGGCACATACTCAGTAAGAATTAAAACTTCCCATTCCTTTTAAAGTAATGTGGCTTTGCATTTTAATTATAAAATTAACTCACTTTTACTTCTACTAAACAATTTCATCTCTCTGTGTGTTTATCACTTCGCTAAGAGTTACTTGCTACGTTAAATTATATGTTAACTAGCTGATTGACCCGGCGTTGCACGGGTGATTACAATTATTCTCTTTTATCAACCCTTTAGGGAATAATGTTTTGAATAAAAATTGTTTAGTACTTAGTTTTCCACCATAAGACAAAATTTAAATATTTTTTTGACAAACAAAGGCGCAATGAAAAACAATTGACATTTTTTAAATGGCAAGGTACCCCTATATTATACTCATTTGATAGGTTTTTTTCTCTTTTCAATGATGGGGTCACCTTACAAATTAAGTTTATGCTAAGAGGCCAGAGAATATCGAAAATTTAAAAGATCGTATTAGAGAAATTACACCTGAAATGGTTGGGAATGTTATAAACAGGTTTAAATTTTAGATTTCGTCAAAAAATTTTAGTTCTTATGATGTTTTTGTTAGATATAAATACTAAATAATTATTAAAATAATTTGAGAGTATTTTTTGCGATTTTCTAAAAAAGTTGCTTAAGTAAGAGTACTTATACGTTTTGCATCATTGAAAAGAGAAAAAATTCTCTATCAACTGAGTGTAATAGGTATATTATATAGGGGTACCTTGCGATTTTAAAAAAATCAATTGCGCTTTTTTTATTCGAAAAAAAATTAAATTTTGTCTTATGGTGCAAAACTAAGTACTAAACAACTTTTATTCAAAACATTTTTCCCAAAAGTGGATATTTACTGAGATATATAGCATATTCCATACCTTTTGGACACACTGTATATGTTTAAGTTTTAAGTGATTAATAATGTTTAGAATAATAATGTTTAATTAAAATCACTTACGGTTATTATATTCTATAAAATAATATACTTAATAATGAAATCCAAGTTTTGACGTTATAAATAATAAATCAAAAATAAATACCTGATGAATTTTAAAATTAATTTATTACGCGTCGGTCCAAGATGTGTTAAAGTAATAAGTAAAATAAATGAATTTAATATTAAAGAGTGATAATCATTGTTATATAACTTTTTAAACTGAATTTAAGCAGGTAAATGTGGATTTATAAAAACTATCGAGAAATCTTAAACACAATCTGCGTTGGAAGGCTGCTTCAAAAACTTAAAATATTGTAAAAACTTATTAGGATATCCTGTTAATCGTAGTATACTGTGAATTGCATCTATTTATTAGGAAATGTTTTTAATTTTTTAATTAAATAACTACAATAGTTGAACATTAAAAAAACAATCATTTGTTTTGTTGCAGTTAGGCACAATGTACTGCGATTAACAGGATCTTTTAAAGAGCTTTAATAATATAAAGTTTTTGAAGCAGCCTTCCAACACAAGTATAATTTATTGGTATTGTTAAATTCATCAGAAAATACTTTATTTAAATAACCTCCTGTACCACTAACAGTCCATTTAAAAAAATACTTTCTGTCAAAAAACCGATTCTGCAATCTTCAAAAACCGATGAAGTAACCTAAATGTCAATTAAAATATACAAAAACGTTTTTCGGACACTTGTTGACATGATAATTCTCAAACTATGTAGGTCACGGCCTACTTAACAAAAAAATTATTTGAGGATATTAAAATTAACCAAAATGAATACAGTAGTATCTAAAATTGCTTCATCTTTCCAAAAATGTAAAAATATTCAGGGTATTCCATTTGAAATAACAAAGTTAGGGTCATTTCCGGAAAAACTGGAAGTAAACCAATAGAGTAGATACATACGTTCAAATAATCCGGTTTTTTACACATATCATATGTCTAAAATTTCATTTATCTAAAATAAAAATAAAAAGGTGGTTATATAAGTTTTATAAAAATGTTAACGAAAGTGTTTTTAATATTTGAAATATCATAAAATAAACATTTTTATTATTTTAAATCTTCTATATTTTTTTATATATTACGTTTCCACAAAAAAAAAATTACGAAATATTGTATGTCCATTATTTTAATGAAGAACCACTCTGTATAGGTACATATGTCTTATGGTTTCAAATATGTTTTGCTTTCATTACAGCATGTTTAATTTTATTCACTTTAATAGCGTGTGTATCACAAGAAAAAAAAATAATTTTTGACATATCAAGTAATTTCAACAGAATAAATTTGCATACATTTCTGACTATATATCAGCTGTCACAATCTGAACCAAAATATATGACAAATTTACCTGACAGTTTACGTCCAGCGTTTACTAATTAAGAAGTTACGTTTAATATTAAAATAAATAATAATAAATTGGCTCCAATAAAACCGTTAAATAACGGGTGTCTACAAGGAATTTAAATAAAATTTACGTAATTTCGTGATAACCCATATATGTCATTGATTTCATAAAATTTGGTTAAATATTGTTATCAAACCCATCCCATCTTTACTTAAAATTATACGTTTTATTTGACGACCTTAAATATCCATCTAAAGACGGTTTAAAATTTAAAATATTAATTTAGCAGTGCTTATGGAGCTGCCCTTATCAATCGAGACATTTAAATATGTTTAATATTATCAAATAAGATTGTTTATCCTACGTGTCGAATTGAATTTAAAATATGCAGTTGATAGTACACGATTTGGATAACTGTAATAATGTAGTATAAGCAGATGAAAGACAGTGACGTCATATATCCGGTGTTATTTTTTTGTGCAATGTCTCGTTTACGACCTCCCCGATCTTTTATTTTGAGTAGACCCCCGTTGGCGAAAAGGTTAAAGTTTTTAGCAACCACTTGCAGCTTAAATGTTTAGTACGTCTATTTCTGGAAGTGTTTGTAACTAGTATTTCTGATTTCTCGGATTTGTCTTTTCTCGAGAAACAAGAAATCAGATTGAATCTTCGAGAAATGTCGAAATATCTCGGTAAATCTGATGATGTTGTACACTTATTGTTTGTAAATAATAATAATAACATATAAAATCAAATGTGACTTGTAATAGGGTGCTGTAGATAAATTATTTATCGCACTAAAAACATAAATTTTTGCTATAAATAAATTACTAGGTTTGTTATAAAATTATAAATGTTTAATATAAAATTTAATGTACCTACATATGTGTTATAAAAAATATTTTAATTCGCTATAAAAAAATATAAAAACCTCATAAAAAGTAAAATTTTTGGAATTCCTAACATCACATTTACTCGTGGTCATATTGGGCGAATTGGAAAAGAAGATTATGGAAAACGTTGTTGTACCTAAACCTAACCTAACCTAAAGGAAGTACAAAGTAATGCTTCAGTTGCTTCACTTGATGCGCTTTCTAAAGATATTTTCTGTAAATATAACGTGAGAATTGTGAGAAATAATTATCTGGACGTTACCTGTGATTGTCCAGCATTTTTTAAGCGATATACGTGCAAGCATATTATCGGATTGGCTATTAGATTTTAATTAGCTGATCCCACTGTTGAAGCCAAAAACATTCGATTGGATGAAAAGAGAAAAAGAGGCTGTCCTGCAAAAGCAAAGAAAACCCTAATTGTTCAATAAGCATCACCGGTGGTTTTTTTTTAATAATAATATAGAATCTGTTACATTTTTTGTGTTTTTCTTTTATACAGAATTTGTGTTGTTTTAAAAGGCTACAAATAATTTTCATAAAAAGAAGTATTAGATCAGTTTTATTTCTAATTTTTTTCTGTAAAGCTAGTGTTGCCACCGAGACGAGATGATTCACGATCTCGTCTCGTCTCGAATATTCGGATATTGACATTTTTCTGTCTCGAACATTCGAGACGAAATTAACAATATTCTCGAATTTTCGAGACGTGATTCTTAAATTCTCAATCTTAACAGTATTTTTATATGTAGAAAAACTACAAATAGTTTTTGTATATATTTTGTTTAAAAATTTTAGAACCCTTCACAAATTTTAACTTTTAATTTATTTTAAACACTGTTTTTGAATTAGGTACTTATTCTACAGATTATAATTTTACCATTCTTTGAGTCATGGTACTGTCGATGGTAGTGTCAAAATGTTTCTTAAAAATTGTAGCCGTTTTGGAGTCACTTAATAATATCGATGTAAGAGCGTCCCGCAACAAATGTGCTTTACTTAAACGTTCATCTGCTCTAGAGCGCTTACTACTTTTTTGTTTAGAATTTCTCATTTTTTTCCAAACGTTTGCTCTGTCGATAAACCGTTCGATGTATCTTCCAAGGCTGTGGAGTCGAAGAGAATGGATAAAATCTCGTCTTGTTGTAAGGCCTCTATATAATTGTTTTGCAACTTTTGGACGAGTTAGTAATTATCAAATCTTGATAAGAATTAAGAAAATACAATAACTTAAACCTCTATTGAAATCACTTTCCTAACATAAAATTATAAAAATCCTGTTGAGTTTCTTAACATGCAGGTTAGTTTAAGAAAAAATTGGGCAAAGCTTTATCATAAAAAGTTGTTTACTATTGATATTATTGATTTTAAATAAAATAAATATGTAAATATGAAGGTATTTGGCAATACTTATCTAATCAGTTCCTGATATTAAGTAAGCGATGAACTCATATTTAATTCTGTATAAATAAATAGTACAACAAAAATAGTTTTTAACAGTCAGTGCCTTTTAAATGTACAAACAGTAAATACAATACAAGGTGGATTAGTTTGCATAAGACAAGAGTCTTAAAACTAATTAAGTTTATATACAAATGAGTTTGAAATTAAACAATGGTTTACTGATTTTAAAACTGGTTTATTATTTTTTTACTATACATCCGACACGTTTCGTCGGTTTATTTTTACCAACATCCTCAGGGCTAATGTTTTTGGGTTTATGCTAATCTTCTTTGTTCCTTTAGTATTTTCTTAAGTTGTTTGGTGTTGTTGTTACCATATTTTTGTGTGATTTCATTGAAGAATGACATATTGAACCTAACAACTTAAGAAAATACTAAAGGAACAACGAAAACTAGCAAAAACCGAAGAACATTAACCCTGAGGATGTTGGTAAAAATAACCCAACGAAACATATCAAAAATATAGTAATAAAATAATAAACCTATTTTAAAACCAGTCAGTCATCGTTTAATTTTGAACCTTCAAGAAACATGACAAACCAAAATTACCAATAAATGAGTTTATTCATAGATAATAAGATTGAATTTTTAAAAAAAGTTCATTTAAGACAACTAAATCAAAAAGCAATATTTTCATATTTTCTGAACAATTTCGAAAATAATTAATGATAAATATTGACTTTACATGATTAGCACAAAGTTGGGAAATCCAGTTTTAAAATTTGCTGGTAATTTTAATGACATTTTACAAGTACAGTTAAAGACATTTTGATTGTTATTATCTATTGAAAGTGTATAATTTCAATTCGTGTATTGCAATATGTCAAAAGCCTTCTTAATCTGTAACTTATAATAATTTGTAACTATTATAAACACATTAAGAAGATTACAAAAATAATACCTAGTAGCTAATAGTTCTAGCACTAACGGTATTATTTTAATTTTACAATTATCATTCATTTGAAGGTGTTTTTTTTTTAATTGCAATTGCTTACAGAATTAATTATTTTATGATCCTAGAATAAATAATACAACTTTGTTTACTAGTAAAGGTTTTTAACTCGATTAGTTTTTTCACTACCATAATTTGTTTATATTAAGTTACATTAACTTTAGTGGGCAATGAAATAAGGTTCATGTACCAACAAGTTTAAAATTACAACATATAGTTTTGTGTTAAAAAATAAACAAATATTAAGGTTGTCTGCAGAACGAACGTTTTATGCTTTGACACATAATGTCAAAAAAACAAACACATTTCAATGTTTATATTTGCTCAGTAAAGGCCAATATACGATGATAAACAATGACAATGCTTGTACGAGAGTCAAGCTAAATTTATCGAGCTTAAAAAACACGGTTAATACTTTTTTTTTATTAAATATGTTTAAAGTAATGTCTTTCAACAATTTATTCCCGAGAAGCTGCCTCTAAACTTTCTTTGCATTGGTGAAAGCTTAAACCCTTTTTAAAATTGTAAAATATAAAAATTTGGCAATACTCTTGGATTAACTTCATTTTATTTACTACTTTCATTATTTTAAGAAATGAATAAAGTAGGTTCTAGCCAATTTCATTTTGACCTGGAACTAAATGGGCCGTTTATTTTGCAAGCGGCATAAGTTATTTTAAGATATTAAATATATTGCATTTTAATGTGCATTAAAATATGTATACTAACTATAGAGAAACTTCACTTATAGTTATTATCTCGGTTACTTCTATTTTTCTCAGTATACATAATTTCGCACAGACGTTAACGAATCGTCATTATTCATTACTGTAAAGTGACTTAAACCACTTTCAGAATTATTAGTTTATAAAAACTACGGACTTGTGTTGATTTTATCCGATGTGTTCAACTGAAGTAATGTTTGATAAGACAATCATCTAAGAAAATTTATGAGTAAATTGTGTAATATAAGTAATTTATATGCTGTACTTCATTATATATTCAAATATTTTTCTTATTATAATTAATATTAATAAATTACATAAGTAATAAGTAAATTCATCAGTAGCTACGTTTTAATTAATTTATATAGCGTATTTCAAATAAAAGTTTATTTATGTATTGAATTTTAGTCATTAATAGGAGTGATGAAGTCTTCGGACTTTGTTTCAAATTTTAAAATTACTATGCTAAATTGGGGGTATACCGGGTGTAACTGAAATCAGGCTCACCCCCTTTTATTCTTTAGTTTTGAATTTAGACAAACGAAATTTTAAACATGTGATATGTGCAAAAATCCGAATTTTTTGAACATATGTGCACCTTTGTTTCACTTCCGGTTTCGCAGGAAATGACCCTAACTTTGTTATTTCAAATGGAACACCCTGTATATTTTCACGTTTTTGAAAGATGAAGCAATTTTGAATCCAACTGCAGTTTTTCAGTAAATTTTTATAACCTCAAATAATTTTTGGATAAGAATTAAATCTTTCATTAAGTGTGGCGTGACCTACATAAATTACATTTTATTAAGTATGTCAAAAAATGACCAAAAAACGGTTTTGTTATTTTATCTGACTCTTAGGTTACTTAAATAGACTTGAAAGGTTGCAAAATTGGTTTTTTGACAAAAAGCCATTTTTTTTAATAGAACGATATAGTAGATCATGCGGCTATTTAAATAAAGCATTTTCTGATGAATTCAGCAATAATTTGGTATTTTAATTAGGATTTATTTCTAAAAATACAAAAACAATTAATTGTTTATTCAATAAAACTTTGGATGTGTTAATTTCTTTTTTCTTGTTGTTCCTAAAAGTTTTAATCAATTTTTAGTTGTTAGTGACCGCCGTGAAAAGAGTCAACACAAAAAAGCATTTGTTTCGTTCCTATTTAGCATAGTTAACTATGATTATTAGGGTATCTTACCAAAACGTAACAATAATTTAAAATTTTAATGCCCGCTCCATTAGGAGAAAAATACCAAGTTATTGGTATCGTTGAATTCGCCAGAGAATACTCTATTATTTAAATAACCGAATGAGACCCCATCGTTCCATTTAAAAAAAAAGTTTTTTTTTGCTAAAAAACCAATTTCGCAACTTTTAAAGTCTATTTAAGTAAGCCAAAAGTCAATTAACATTAACAAAAACGTTTTTCTGGCACTTTAAGAAATAATAAAATTCTATTTATGCAGCTCAAGGCACACAATAAAAAATTTAATTTTTGTCCAAAAATGATTTGAGGTTATAAAAATCAATTAAAATAGTGCAGCTGGAATGGAAATTCATTCCTCTTTCCAAAAACGTAAAAATATACAGGGTGTTCCGTTTGAAATAGCAAAGCCAGGGTCATTTCCGACAAAACTGGAAGTGAAAGAAAAGTGCAAATATGTTCAGAAAATCCGTTTTTTTGCAAATATCATGTTTAAATAAACGGTTCAGATATTGCGAATTGATATGAAATTATGTACCTATTCGTTATGGGTTAATTTTAATTTTTAGGTATACCAAGGAAAACTAATTTTCCTCTAAAAAAATATAACAAAACCATAACAAATTTCTCTATATCAGCTTTAAAAATGTTTTTTTTATATTTTAAGTGTACCTACTACTTTTAAAATTTTGTTTTCATGTAATTTCTTTTCTTGGCAATAATACTGTTTCCACTGTTTGCGAAGGCCAAAAATGCATTACTGTTAAACTCTACAATTTATGGAGAAACGCAAAGTATTTTAATTTTATTGAAATAATCCTCTTTACAGCCTTCTGTGCATTTGCTTGTCTGTATGTGGTAGTATTAGTGCAGTCGGCAAATTTTAAACTGCAAAATATTAAAGCTATCTTCAGCAATGATCTAAAATGCTGATAGGAAAGGTGGCAATTGGGTGTTTAGTAAAAGATGAGCCAGGTACAGTTCGAAATACTTGTATTTAGACAGGATTTTGAGCTTTCCAAGATGCAGACCTCTAGTGTTCTGAGTACAATTACATTCCCAGGGTGCCCTTAGAGTTAAATGCCGTAGAAGTCCATAAATACAATGACACTCTTCCAAGAAAGCAAACATAAACACAGGGTTTCTTTATGTCACCTAATCGCGAATGCGCTGCGGTTCCGTCAGAGCATTGTTGCGGTCGCTATCTTTCTACATTTTAATATACATTCTACTGCATCGTTACTAGACATGTTTCTGCTGAACGTCAAACTATTGTAAAGTAATTAATTTATTACTTACATCGGTATTTACAATGCGGTGTAGACTATTTGTACGTGTACTGCTTCATATAATGGCAAATTAATTAACCTAACCGGTACTGTAGGCAAACATATGTTTCGTATATGGCAATGCCAATGCTTAGTGTGAAATGCAAAAAAAAAGTCTGCGAGCTAAGATAATACTGCGCCAGATATTGCTTTATACAGAATTTGAAAAACGTCCTTGCTCAACATGGCAAATTTAATTTTATCAGGCTTACAGAAAATCAAACCGTGTCTCAATTATTTATAATACCTTTTTTTAAAGCAATTTTGGCCCCGTTTTTATACAGGGTGTCCCAGATAACATTTTCAGCATGGGGATCACACTTATTATAAGCGATACAGGTTTGCTTAACTGAGATTAATTATTCCTAAGTATGAGAGGAGCTACAATCAATTTTTAAAAGTACAAAATTCCTCTTACTTCAGATGTTAACTGTAGCAAAAAATATGAAAATGTTGATTTTTTTTCTCGCATAACTTGTTCGTCTTAATCATTGGATCAATTTTATAAGTACTTTTTATTCGAGAATATAACTGTTATTTTGGATATTTTTTATCACTTACCATTTTTAGATATTATCTACCATCTACCCCTTACTTCATTTTTTCTTAAGGGTCGCAAAGTTGGCTATGAAACGGTTAAATGTGCATTTTTTTCTCGTTTTAATGACATATGACTTACCATATCTATCCTTATAAACAAGTCACAAAATTTAAAAAAAAAACGTATATTTTGTACTTTTAAAAATTGATTGTAGCTCCTCTCATATTTAGAAATAATTCATATAATTTAAGCAAACCTGTATCTCTTATAATAAACGAGATCCCCATGCTGTAAATGCACTTGCGACACCCTGTATATACTTGTTTTTTTTCAGTGAACTAATAGATTTAAAAAAATGTTGCAAGAAAATTCTTTCATTTATAGGAAGAGTGCTTATAGTCATTGCTTATCTTACATTTTTGTATTAATAAGTAACCTTTAAAAAATGAAAAACTGCATGTATTTTTGAGCGACAAAAAAAACTTGTAAATCATACTAATTTTAAGCTTACGGACCCTACAAAATACTTTATCATTCCTCCTAGTTCGTATTTATTTGAAGTAAATACTAAAAATATAGTTACCTTAGCATTCAAGTATTCAAGAAATGTATATCAGTTACTTACAGACCGCAACAAAACATATTTTTATGAATTAGAGCCTTTTTTACAAACACTATTTTAATAAAACTAACTTTAATGTGTTGTTTGTCACAAATCTTAAACTAACTGCTTATCTATGACTGCCCGATTATAATTAATGAGGTCCAAAGCCTATCATCAAATAAAAAATAATGTGAGCATCAGTTTCTAAATTTAAATGTTTTAATACGACATTCCTTACAAAATATTGCACAAAAACAAAATTTATAACTTGCAAGATTAAAAATAGAATCTATTGCCAAACCTGTCCTTAAGTACTGTTGCTCTAAAGGGATTTAAAAGCATCCACATTTATTTTTGTACTTAAATTAAGACAGTTTTAACTGTGCACAACTTATATAGTTTTAATGGTTATTTACTTAAAAGTGTTTAAAATCACCTTTAATACAGGGATGCGCAAAAGTATGGAAACAGACAAATATCTAAAACATCATTATAGATACTACAATAAAATTTTGTATGGAACCGTTAAGATACTTTTTGGAAACGATGAAACTACTGAGGTTGCAATACGACTTCCGGTTCAACCGGAAACGTACTCAAACTTTGAAATTTTCAATGAAAGACCCTGTATAATTTTATATTTATAGATTCCTCCTAAAATTTACTTTAAAAATGTATTGTGTTGTATGGGTCTAAAGGTCTAAAGTCAACCGTTTTCATAAAATTTACATTTTTATGAAAATTTTGAGCAATGCACCACTTTCAATTTTTTTTTAACATTTAAGTTCTTTAAAAGGGCAGTAGAATATCGTTTGAAAATTAGATTGACAATAGATTAATTAAAGCTTTGCGCTAGCTACATTTTAAAAATATTATACAGGGTGTTTTACGGTTGGTCACAAACTTGTGAAAATTTAAACATCGTTAACTTAATTTTCTTAAATACAACAACCTATATGTTTTTGCATAGTCTTGTAGAAAATTTGATTGTCTTTCAAAAACATTAACCATATTTTTTGATACCTAAAACTGATATTTTTCGAGATATCGCGATTTTATTGTTAATTGTTATAGCAACGTAATATTTTTGAAGAGGCTATGAAGGTAGACAGCGGTAATTTTGAAACAATTGAAAGATAAAAACAAAAAAGTTATAATATTACCTTTTCTTCATTTATTTCGACATTCTACTGCCTTTTTTAAAAACTTAAATGTTTAAAAAAATTGAAAGATCTGTATCGCTTAAAATTTTTACAGAAATGTAAATTTTATGAAAACGGTTGGCTTTAGACCCATAAAATCTAATACATTTTTAAAGCAAATATTAAAAGAAATCCAAAAATTTAAACATATACAGGGTGTTCCATTCAAAATTTTAACGTTTGAGTCCGTTTCCGGTTGAACCGGAAGTCCTATTGCAACCTCAGTATTTTCATCGAATCCAAAAAATACGATAACGCTTACATGCAAAACTTCATTGTACTATGTTTTTTTTATGTATGATGTTTTAGATATTTGTCAGTTTTCATACTTTTGCCCATCCCTGTATGCATTTGTTTATTTGTTTTTTATGCAAGGAATTTACCACGGAAGTGCGCAAAGTAGTTTTATTATTCCGAGATGAACGTAATAATAAGCTTATCGCATGAAACATTCTTTGTTGTTACTCATTCAAACAATTTTAATATCCGTTTATTGCATAAGTATAATGAGTCTGATGCATTATGATACATTTAGTAGGCAAAACTGTGGCGCCTAGTTTTTGCAACCTGACGTAATGTTAATAATAGCAGTTTCCAAGGAAACCTCCAACTACCAATTTTCTTTTTGTAAATTATGCTCGTAAACAATTTTTTTATTTTTATTTTTTTGTAGTGAAGTATCACTCAGGGCTAAATTGTTTTTAATATTTTACTAAGAATGACCAGCGGTATGGAAATGAAGCCCCATCTTTTTTGCAAGTAAAATTTTGGTCTAAGTAGTTTCACTGGGATCGAGACTATACAGGGTGTGTAAAAATTGGCGGAAGGGCTACACGGGGCGAAGTTCTTCGTAAAATTCTAAGTCGAAAATCTTAATACGAAAATGTTGTACCACGCTTGCTGTGTCTGCAAGAGGTCCTCAAAGCTTTGACATTTAGTCCTTTAATAGGCGTTATTATTTAATACTTGCAAATGAAAAAGCTGCAATTTGGAATAAAAATAGATTTCGAATAGTATTTTTTCCTAGATATTGTGTTCTTCCTTTCAAAAATTGGTGTTAAAAATATGTAAATCACTGATTTTAATGACAGTAATACATATGGCAACATTGTCCTTAGCTGTCATCTCTGTTTTTCTCGTAATTATTTCTTGTTTGTGTTTTACGATACCCAAAAGTTTGCAGCTATGTTTACGAACTGAAGGCTTTCAGTTCGAACAAAAAATGTAAATACCTAAGTAAAATTTGCTGATAAAAAAATGTCCAAACGCAAATCAATGTATGCAATGTTGCCAATTTTTTTTTTCTTTAAATGGTTCCTGAGGCCATAGGAAGCATGGTACAACATTTTCGTATTAAGATTTTCGACTTAGAATTTTACGAAGAACATCGCTCCGTGTAGCCCTTTCGCCAATTTTTACACACCCTGTATAGAATGATCCAAAATCAGGTCGACCAGTTGAGGAAAGAATAGAAGAATTGGTTAATAAAATTGAAGATTTGGTGCTGTTAGATCGGTGGATGAAGTTTTCTTTCATTGCCAGGGAAATTGGGGTATCCGAACCAAATGTTCGGAAAGTTTTGCACGATGGTTTGAGTATAAAAAATTGCCTGCCTGTTCGATTTCAAGGTTCCTTGCGCCAAACCAAAAACTTGTCAGGAAAAGAATTTCCCAAGAAAATTTTATCGCGTTACATGCTAATAAGAGATTTTTTCTCGAATTCTTACGGGGAATGGGACTTGGGTGTACCACTGGAATCCTTCTACCTAACAAGAATTTATGCAGTGGGTTCACAAAAGTTCGCCTCCCCCAAATAAAGCCAAAACACAGTCTTCGGCCTGGAAACTAATGGCAATCATTTTTTTGGGACGAGGAAGGAGTTCTGCTTGTTGAATATATGAAAAAGGGCACTATAATCAACGGAGAGGTCTATTTGGAGACGGAACAAAGTTTGAAAGAAGCCTTGAAATTGATCTCAAAATATAAAAACACACACATTCAAATTAAATATATATGAATTGGCGTAACACATTTATTAGTACAATTATTTTGAAAATTGCTATTAATTATCACTAAAAGTTGCCTTATTTTTCAAGTCAAACTTGCCTTACAATCAAAACGGGCGCACTCGAACTGCAAAAAGTTTAATCCCTTGTAGTTAAGTACCAATCGAACTGCAAAAATTAATTAAGTGTGAGTGCTAAGCCGATACACGAACTGCAAAAATTCTTTAATTATATAGTTTTCCTTGAATTTCCTATTCAGGTAAGCGGTCAGAAATGTTTGTAGTATTCCTAAATATTCACCACTTAAATTTCATGAAACTATTCGTTACAATAAACGAAATAAAGAAAAATAGATAAAATATTTTAGTTGGCAAAAATACATAATACATAGCAATTAGAATTTGGGTTACTCCTCTTTTTTTTAATTATTTAAGCTTTAGTTGTATCAAAGACTTTTTCCTGGTATTTAAACAGGTTTTTATTGTTTCTAATTTTTCATAAAACCTACACGTTTCGCTGACTAAATTTTGTCAGCATCCTCAGGGAAGTTTTAATAATGATGAAGTATTAATAATGTTGAAGTATTAATAATGACCTGATATTTATTTTTTTATAAAAGAAGATTAGCGACGACTGTGAATATACATGTTAAAACTACATTTATTTAAACATACATACGAACACGTTAAACATTTCTTGAGAATCTTGATAGTTAGAAACAAAACAAAAACTGTTTATACACCAGAAAAGTCTTTGATACAATTAAACTTTACATAACAATTACTTAACATAAAATATCTACAATCGGAAAATATAAGAACAACATTTAACCAAATCTACTCGAGAAATCGAATGCTTTTTTTTTTAATATGTATGGAGATTCCAAACGTTTCTCTGTGGAGTTTGATTGATTTAGCTTACTTTTATAAATCGAAATGTATGTTAATAACTAAACACTTATCATACTTGCCGCATTGTATTTACACCTATAAAATTACCTGTTCATTGGGCAAATTGTAGGATTAATTCTTGGAACATTAAATTAGGATCTGCCCACATAGTTAAGGGTTCGAAAATATTTTTATGCAGTTCGAGTGTAGGATTAAGTCATGGTCGTAAAAGTTGATAATGATGGTATTAGAATTTTTGCAGTTCGTGTGCACCAACCAAAACATAAGTTTACCGTGCTATTATTAAGTCGTTTTACACTTATACTGTATATTTTTATTTTCTTTCATACAATTAAAATACAAAACCTGATATTAAGCCCTAGAATTTGGATATCTATGTTTTTGTACATAAATCATTTCATAATGATATCAAGTCGGTCTTACTCAAATATTTGTTCATGAATAAATTAAAGATTCCAACGAAATTAAGTTATCGCGTAAACAGTTTTTGAATTTTAATAGTATGACACATCGTACTTCGCTGTATTCAAAAAACTATAAACAGAACTTTTTTACAAGCTATTTCGACAGTTAGCAATTTTAAGGAGATGCAAAATAATTACTGATTCAGGCAAAAATTTAATTATCAGTAAGATTAAACTTGTTTATATCCATGAGCAAAATTAAAAGGAACACTCGCATACTTAGGTCAAATATATCAATGCATGCGAAAAGCAAATGTCAAAAGGTAATCTTCTCGTTTTTAATATGGCGCGTATATCTTATTCAATGTACTTTGGTAATGAGAGAAAAGTTGAATTCGGAGAAATTAAATGTGCATTTTATTGGGAGTTGAAAAGAACCAACCAATTGCTCTTTTTAGATGTTTTAACTATGCACAACTTATATAGTTTGAATGGTTCGTGTGCACCAACCAAAACATAAGTTTACCGTGCTATTATTAAGTCGTTTTACACTTATACTGTATATTTTTATTTTCTTTCATACAATTAAAATACAAAACCTGATATTAAGCCCTAGAATTTGGATATCTATGTTTTTGTACATAAATCATTTCATAATGATATCAAGTCGGTCTTACTCAAATATTTGTTCATGAATAAATTAAAGATTCCAACGCAAACGAAATTAAGTTATCGCGTAAACAGTTTTTGAATTTTAATAGTATGACACATCGTACTTCGCTGTATTCAAAAAACTATAAACAGAACTTTTTTACAAGCTATTTCGACAGTTAGCAATTTTAAGGAGATGCAAAATAATTACTGATTCAGGCAAAAATTTAATTATCAGTAAGATTAAACTTGTTTATATCCATGAGCAAAATTAAAAGGAACACTCGCATACTTAGGTCAAATATATCAATGCATGCGAAAATCAAAAATGTCAAAAGGTAATCTTCTCGTTTTTAATATGGCGCGTATATCTTATTCAATGTACTTTGGTAATGAGAGAAAAGTTGAATTCGGAGAAATTAAATGTGCATTTTATTGGGAGTTGAAAAGAACCAACCAATTGCTCTTTTTAGATGTTTTTAAGGTTACAAACAGTTATACCTTGTAATAAAATTTACAGAAAATTAACGCACACTAACCAATTTTTAGTGCATGCGCACTCAGATCAAGCACCTTCACAATAAAACGGTTAGATTAATTAATAGGCAAATGTTTAAAGGCAGTGA
Source organism: Elmis aenea (assembly GCA_947652605.1). NCBI lineage: Eukaryota > Metazoa > Arthropoda > Insecta > Coleoptera > Elmidae > Elmis > Elmis aenea. Next base: position 14,932,804 of record OX393581.1, on the reverse strand, counting down.
ACTATGCAAGTGCAAGGTTAATTCCATGAAGAACGAACTTGTTAAAGCTCTATCTTTAAACATAAAATAGTTACAAGTCCGATTAGTTCTTACTGGTATACTCTGTACAGGGTGGGCAAATTTCGACGTTTTCATAGGGAATCTCGGTAACTATAAGAATTATGGAACAACGGACCCCCGTTCCTCGGTCTCTTTTTTCGAGAAAAAGTTAATGGTGAAAACTAAAACTGGTTATCGTCTTGTGTTTTCAAGTTATCGCCGATAACTCGATTATTCGACTTTTCGTTTTATGACTATATCTCACTTGTTTATGAAAATAAACAAAAATAATTTTGACGTTCTTCAGTCACTTTTTTGATAAGAATGCAGTGACGTAGGCAATTTTTCAAAAAAAATCGAAATTTGAGTTGTGACTTAAAGTTGTATTTTTTTTAATGAAACCCATAGTTAGCTGTGGCATCACGAGAAAGAGGATTTTTTCCCCATTCCAATAATATATATCATGTGAGGTCGATTTACTCATTTTACTTACATTATAGCAAAAATTAGGTAATTTTTCGTATTTAAATTTTTTCTAGTAGTAGGCTTATGTCTTTAAGAATATAACTGGTGAAACAAACTGTCATTCTGTTGTTTTAACGATAAATTGACAAAAATAATTACGTTTAATTGTTAATGGTACCTTAAAAACACAAAATGGCTTACGAATATTACGAAAAGTATGATATGTTAGAATGTTTTATTCAAAGTAATAAAAATTCTGAAGCTGCAAGTGAAACGTATTTTAATCGTTATCCAGAAAAACGGCAACCTAGTAAATCTAATTTTGGAAGATTGATACAAAATCTCATTAATTGTGGGACATTTCTTCTTCATTAACAACAGAATGACGTTTGTTTTACCAGTTATATACTTAATGACATAAGCCTACTACTAAAAAAAATATATGAAAAATTACCTAATTTTTACGAATATATCATTAGAATGGGGGAAAAATCCTCTTTCTCGTGATGCCACAGAAACTATGGGTTCCATTTTAAAAAAATACAACTTTATGTCACAACTCGAATTTCGATTTTTTTCGAAAATTTTCTACGCCACTGCATTCTTATCAAAAAAGTGCCTGTAGAACGTCAAAATTATTTTTGTTTATTTTCATAAACAAGCGAGATATGGTCATAAAACGAAGAAAAGTCGAAAAATCGAGTTATCGGCGATAACTCGAAAACAAAAGACGATAACCAATTTTAGTTTTCACCATTAACTTTCTCTCGAAAAAAGAGGAGCCGGTTTTCCATAACTCTTATAGTTACCGAGATTCCCTATGAAAACATCGAAATTTGTCCACCCTGTACATATTATTTATTATTGGGAGATGTTTGTTAGAGAAACCTAAATAAATACCGCTTTGTTAATAAGATGATAAACGCGGCAAAGGGCGATCATTTTCCCATCCAATCTAGTTCTCACCCTTAATACCCCAATATACCTGTAATATTCCGATAATCAGATCAATAATAATATATATAGTCCTAGCCGGGGGATAAAAAGAATAAATTATAACAGTTAACTTGAGGATATACAAAAAGACTCCAATCTCATGATATTTTTCAATCACCTTAAGAAAGGTAGACAGACGAAATTAATGGGAGCCGTGTTTTCCAGTCGATAAACTAAGCAATTACAATTTTAAATTACAATTTTATAAAGTCAACTCATGCTTTGGATACACTCGAGACGTATTTGTCAAAACATTTAAAAATGGCGTCGGAATGCTTCGTTAGAGGTACATGGTCTTTAAAGAAATCTGAGATTACGCGGCATCGGCAATGAACTGACAGTTAACTGCTTCATTTATACTTAGTTTGCGAATATTTGCAACCGACACCTGTAAACTGCAACTCAGTTCAAGACCCACTGGATTCTCTGAAATGTGATTACCTCATTGACAAATAAAAATGCGAATAGTAATGACAGTTTAACTTTTAAACGTATTAATTGAGAAAACCGAGCGTAAAGGGCGATGTTATTGGTCTCAGTCTTGCAATAAAACCATTTTAAAATATTTTATTTGAATAAAACAACTGTTAATGTCAGTGCAGAATGTTAAATAGAGGAATGTGGTTAAGTAAAAGAACGAAAAGACATACACGCTGTATTCCCGACTTGATTGCTTATGTCGAGGAACCCCAATCGACGTGCTATTGAAAATTCAAAGAAATATTAAGAGTTAACTTGTAGACTATTACAAAATCTAATCAAATGTATTTATTTTTTTAACCGAACTAGTTCTGTGTAGAAAAAAAGAAACGCGATCGCTGGGGAATCACAGCTGAAAAGCGTTTTATTTTTATTCGTGTGATGGTAAATTTGGACAAATAATTGAAAAAAATACAAATCTAAAAATATATTTGCAACGAATATTATGTAGCAACTTCCGTTCACATGATTATCCAATCCCAGACGCGAAATTAAAGAACTTGTTGATGCTACGTCGGCACATCAGATGTCGCGATTAAGGCACATGTGCGGTGCGTCATCGGCCCGTTAAAAACATATGATTGACCATATGATCCGAAACCAGCGCATTTCGAGGTTTTAGGACGACAATAAGGGCCGATATCTGGGCCTTTTAAATTTTAAATAACCGACTATAATAACCCCACGCGTCATTTGTACAACCCCTGACCCTGTAACTCCTTCCTGTAGACTAGACGCCTTAATTATGCTCCAAATTAGAATGAATGTGACCGAATATAATGAGCAAGGGTTTTGTTGAAATTAAAGAAACCTTTAAAGACCACCCGCAAATAAATAATATTAACACCGGACGCGAGGTCAGCTCGGCCTTTAAAAACGTAAACACGCTCGATGCATTTTGCTCCCGATTTAATTAATATTGTAACCAACCGACATAAGATGAAGAAGTTATCGTTCGAGATCGTTATGAATGGCGGCAAAATTATAGATGAAGTGAGCAGAATGTACTTTATAGGGTACTACGAGGATGAAAGACCCCAAAAGCTCTAGAAAAGCTTGAGCGGGAATCCTCTTAGGGTGGGGACTGGAAATGCCTCAGCTCTAGACTTGTTCATGGAAGGCACAATCATTCCGCTCACAACCCGAGAGCGATTACCATCGTCTGTTTCAGCAACTCGCGTAAGACTACGCGGGCTTACGATTACAAACAAATGCTTCACCACCAAACGCCACACAATTCTCCGTTAAAATAATTATTGCTATACTTAATTTTTTGTGATATGACACATCATTTGTGAAACTTTTTTAGTGTTTTTATGTGTTCAGACTATAACACAGAAAAAACCGCACGGTGTTGTAGACGCGTTGCAAATATGGACTTATTCTGCTGCGAATCGTCGTCTTCCGAAAACCGAGCTTATCCCGATAAAGCCTTGTTAACGGATCGCGTGTTAGAAAATATTCTGAAAAATGAAGAACGTTGTGCGCCCATGTACACCTCCTTTCCTACTGTACAGACGGAGGTGACACCGCAAATGCGGAAGATTGTAGCCGAGTGGATGATGGAGGTAAGATATAAAAACTCTAAGCTCCAAAACTCGGCTCTTTAAAATAACACCACGAAAAAAGCAAAAACCCCCGTTCCGATGACAATTTTCATTTACAGACTCAAAAAAACCACCCCCTTGTCAATTTTCACTTACAGACCCAAAAAACCACCCCCTTATCAATTTTATACCATCAACAGCTTTTGCAAATCATTACTGAGATAACTAATGGAATGTATTGTTTAAAGTGCTCGAGATATGCACCAGCAAGTATTTGTTTACGTTGAAATTGAGACGTACGTTTACTTCTGTTATATTTAAATGTCCAAGCGATACAATTGTTTCAAAACAAGTTTAAAGGGTTTTAAAAGTCCAGCTCTCAGCTCTCACTTTCACCTGCGTAACTGAAAATATTTTGCTAGAGTAAGCATTTTCGTTTAAACAAAACAACTTGTTAAGCAAATTTTTATACCTAGACGTTGTCTCTTTAAACTTCCTTTGTTACCAGCTGATATTACGAATTTCAATTATTAATAAAAGCAAATTTGACGCGTTAGCGCCGATTAATCAAGAAATTCGCTGATCTTTAACCAACGCCTGAAAGTCTTTTAAAGATTTCGAATAGTCTAAAAATTTTCACAAACCAGTTAGCAACAGGAACCAAATTGTTGATTGCAAATACTTTAGATTCCCCTCTTTGGTGCCTCTCATCCATAGAGGGGCCGTTGTCCTGGTGTGGCCTTGGCTACATATGATAGCGAACAATATAAAACGAAATTTGGGGCCAAAAAGTGCGGTAAAAGTTCAGGATTTAATGCAGATTATGTGCAGGTGGGTGGTGCAAGAAGAGGAAACAGACACTGCATCTGCAAGCCCACACATGCCCGGGCATTTAAACTTTTAAATCTTCCCAGGCGCTTATAATCACAAGCGAGTAATCGAGCTCCAGAAACTTAAAACAAAATATTATTCATTATTTCCATGTTTGCAGTCTTACTATGCGATATGTTAAATCGTTAGCTCATGCATACGTCGGTACTTTCCCGATGTCTAAATGATCGTCTATTACTTACAGTGTCACTTATTAATCTTCAAATCCGCAGAAAAAGGCTTTAAGCTCAATAAAAACGTCTTTTAACTAATTGTTGAAATATTTTATCTAGCTGTTGTGTCACTTAATTCTTGTAATAAATATTTGTACATTCTCACTTTACAGTCGATGTATTGTGCTGTATCGCTTGTAAAACTAATAGATGCTGCAAAATTGCAGTAAAACGAGATGCAAAGGAATAAAGACATGAAATATTTTCTAAAGATATAGGTACACTTTGCTTGTTTTGTAAATAATTTACAATTCATGCAGTTTGCTAAAATGTTTTACATAGATTTTCAGGTTTTCTAACACGAATTTCGTTATATTTCATAAATTTACAACAAAAGATTCTGAAAATGTGAACTTTGCTCATTTTGCATTTGATTATAACTCATATAATTATGGTAGTTTGTTATAATTTTTTAAGCCTTTGTGTTTTAAAGTTTTGTGCCATGAGTCGCGAACTTAATTTCCATTCCAGAATCGTCTATTTTTTTTACTTGAGGCGTGAATTGATTTGATTAAACCAAAATTATAATTTTCTTATCGTTTATTAGTGACATGTTAAAATAAACTAAAAGTATTGACGTCTGTTTAAAAGTTTTATTAATGAATGTATTTATTAATGAAGTTGCTTTCTGGCCACGTTCCCTATCTGAAGGTCACAGTTATCGGTTCTATAACCACTGGTTTCCTTTCCTGCTAACAATAATAGAGGATATATCTATAGGGAGTTTTTAACAGTCGTTAAGTCTATATAAATTCTATGAATTTCGCTCGTCTTTCAATGGAAAATGGTTTGTTGATAACTATTTATAGTTTTTGCCACATGCATATTCTTATCCTTTAAAACTTTGATTGTAATTTCTAAATACGAATTATCTACCGACTCTTCTTATTAATAATAGCTTCGCGACGTTTCGATATAAGTAATGTATTTAGTTTGTATTTGAAATTGCTTGATTGTTCATCTTTTTTAAGTGCTAAAGCTAGCGAAAATTTTAGTTATATACCATTCGCACTTGATTGAAATTCCTTATTTAATATAAGCCTAATTTTGTAAACATTAACCTTTGTAAACAGCCGACTGGTTTATAGCAATACAAGATTTTAAGGGATAGTAATCTCTATTTATATGTAGCTGCTGCGTCTTAAAAAAATTGCTTATCACAAACTATAAATTTTCCTTTAAAACATAATTGGTTTTGAGAAAATACGTTTTAAAACGATTCTTTTTTAATAAGCACTGTATTTTGTGTTGATGATGGCAGGGAACAGAGCCGAAACGTTGGTTCCACATTGAAACACTTGAAAACATATTTACTTTAATTTGTCTGGCTCTCTAGTGTCTTTCATGATTTTTATTAAGTAATTGTTTGTCCTGTTGGTGAAAATGAACGTAGCTGAAACGTCGCCGATGAACTGCAACGAATATTAAAACTATTTTGTCTTGTGATTTCGCTAAAATCGTTATTTCTGTTATTTTCAGGTCTGTGAAGAGCAGAATTGTCAAGATGAAGTTTATCCTTTAGCCATGAATTACATGGATCGATTTTTAAAAGTCTGGTGTATACGAAAATCACAACTACAGTTATTAGGTACAGCGTGTATGCTTCTTGCATCGAAATTACGGGAACCAAGACCTCTACCACCACCAACGTTAGTTTTTTATACCGACAACAGTATCACCATTCAACAGTTGAGGGTAAGTTCGTTATTTTTTTTAAATTTTAGGTTTCTCTTTTGCGTTTTACGGTTTTGTATCGCTTTTAAATGATTATTTAAGCAGGTGTTTTCAAAGTGTTACCATATCTCTGTACAAATTTTTAAAAATTACGAAGAATTGATGGACTAATCGCAATTTACAATTAGGAAATCTTGGGTGAATTATATTATATTGATGGAAAAAAAGCAGTATGGCAGTCTTCTTGGGGAAAATTTGTTCTAAATTTTTTGTCAGTGTAGGAATCAAAAGCTAGGTTTGCAAAGTACCTTTCGCGTGCTCACTGCCTCCTCGCTTTAGCATGGCGAGGACTCCGACTAGCGCAGCGGTAACCCAGTGCTGCCGAACTCGGTCAGTGGTATATCGCCGCTCAAAACGATAGTTACAGTTTTTCAGGAACTAAATACAATATCCATGAGGTAAAAAGACATTACTACCAAACCCTACATATTTTTAGTTGAATAAACGGTGTCTTAGTCGCTAACTTTAGAGTTTGAACACTATTTCGAAGTTTATGGATTTTTAAATAGTTCTTTAAGCTCTGCCCATGCATGGTCCATCAAAGATTTTAATATGCAGGGTAGTTCCAATTATTTTGTCCGTGCCACGCCGATTTGCCGCCAAGAACAAGGCATTACACGCGTTTGTAAGTAATCTTTTTAGATTAATACTCAAAGTTTGATAACATTAAAATCATTTCCTTTTTATTATTGAAAGAAGCATATTCTTTGAGATTTTCAATCCTTTAGTAATCATAAAAAATATGGGTCATGGATAGATCGTACGTTGCGCGTTGTTCGTTGTGTTTGGTGGATTGAAATTCGGGAACTTTTAAAATTGAGAAACCGTTGAAGAGCTTTTGGTTGTTTCAGCCCGTATAAGCTAAATGAGTTGTTTGTTTTAAGTGAACCCCAAGTTTACCGAAGTAATTAATTCCATTAAGTAGGTTGGCGCGCAAAGTAACGTTATCGTACATGTGGGCACTCGTTGACCGAAAACTGATAAGAAACCCCTTCCGTGTTCCTTATTGCTTTCATTCATCGCAATAATCTTGCAAAATGATTGTTTAAATTTAATAACCGCGATATATCCGCATGTTTTCTTATCGAAACATTGTTCTCAGCGTTATGGTGTTTTAAGTTGCAACGAACTCTCTGTAATTTACCCTTTGTTATCGGCTCGCAAACGACTTCCTGGTTCTCAAAAGATTTGCCATAGGCAAAAGGTATTTAAAGATTTAAAGTGAACTCCCCGTGTAAACGTTTTTGACGCTTTGTATTAATATTATAAATGATTGAAACCGCAATGATCTCACAGTGATAACTTTCAGTACTAGGAAACCATTGTCGTTTAGAGTTTGTTCTTTAAAGCAAACTTCCTGTGGATAACGCGAAGGTTTTGAGATAATCGATTCCTTATAGATTACTCGTTCCTGGCATTTGAAAGCGAACGTGAACTTAGCCCTCGAACAAAGTGGCAAATATGTGCTAATAATATTGCAGTGAAGTTATGAATGAACGCTATTTATTTGCACGATAATGTTAATGTCACAGACAGCTGATCGGATGACCTTTTGGTCGCACAAACGAGCCGTCGGCTTGGCCGATAGTCTGTCGCTGCTCATTCATAATTAGTTTGCCTAACAGAAATAGTCGGTTTGTTAGCAACTTCCAACAGCTCTTCATGGTACGCGCGATATCCTAGCTGTTACATGCGAAAACTTGTTAGATTTTGGTAAATAACATTATTTAGCACCGTCTACAGCTGATTTCCATTGTTAACTATTTAAAATCAGCTGATGCTTTATCTTCGTTGTTTATAAGACACTTTGCAATCAGATAATCGGACGTTGAACTCTACATGCAAACTCATACAATTATTTCCAGGTGTTAAAAATACACTTTTCCAAATATTAAAATTATTTAATGTAAATAAATTTAATAAACTATTTTTTTAATGACAAATCTTCGGTAAAGTAAAATATTTACAAAGAAACTGGTTCACGTTTAAACAAAAGATTCTCCTTGCAAAGATAGAAAAGATTTATAACGAAACTATTAATTATATTACATATCACGTAAATAATTCAAGCATTTGACAACTGAATCATTTCTTATTCCAAAAATTTGTGTACAAATTCCTGAAAACTGAAACAATAATTCCTGATTAAATATCAGTAACATACATATCTTTTAACTATTGTTTTTATAATTCACTACGAGGAAACGCTAAGTTCTCAAGCCTCGTGAAATTGGTCGATCAAAAATTAATAGTTTTCAATAACTAACACAAACTACTTATGAGATTTTTTTTTATTATTCCACTTACCATCCTGCAGATGGTTTTAAAACCTTCCATTCGTGATCTATTTTAAGTTCACACGACCAATACAACTAGTTTCTTCCTGCTCAACTTAAAAGGCAGTAATTTTTCAAAATTACATAGTTTTTAATTGACCAACAGTACGATAATTATAATATGTTATAAAATCAAAAGTTACATATTTCACATGCGTATATTCTGTTGCAAATCATTTTTTAATTTAAATATTCCAACAATTCCTGTTAACGTATTTGTATTTTTTATTTTTATCATCGATATTACAGTATTAAATGACATATTAACATCAAACTTCTGTTGTACTAAAAGTATCCAAAAAAAGTGCAGTGTGACTTGATTAGAGACAGACAAACGAAAATCAAGTTAATTTAGAAGCAATTTAACTTATTACGTGCATATTTTTGGAAAACATTGTTGAAACTAAATATATCTGGGCATAAACGTTCTTAATTTAACATGAATATTTGTGTCGCGTGTTTTTCTGTGTGTATGTTCGTGTGTTCTTGTTTGTGCATGACGCAAGTGCTTGTTGGACAGGATAACATACAAATTTAAACTGGCTACATATTTTCGGCGAATTTTACAAAACCTGGACCTGTTTTGGCTCTTAGGTTGTTGAACTATAAATGAAGTGCTCTAACAAGTCAAGTCTTTGATATAATTTCGGTTTTTACATAAATTTGTCCTTAAGTCGCTGGTAACAAAACTGAATTTTAACTTTACAGTAAAACTTAACATTTATATACAGATCTTTGGTTAGTTTTGAAGTCATTTGGTTGGAATTTCTTTGCATGATTGTAAAAAATTTAAGTATGAATGAAATTAATAACATATAATTTCGGAACTGATATCAATAATAATACCGATTTTATTTAAATTGATCAACAGTTTAACGCTTGAAAATTAATCTGGGTTGTAATTTTGTCGTTAAGGTTGACAGGATTGTGTAATTAAGTTCTCGTTAATAACCTTTTTCAATACTTTGGTTGAGATGGTGCTGTAGGTAGAAGTAATTACTTTAAGACCTCAATGCATTTTCCTGGTCATTTAGAAAGGTATTTTTAAATTTGTGCTATTTTCGCACAGTTTCGGACCTTTAAATCTCGGAAATGTGTATTAAAATAAAACTGTGAAGTACCTGTTGCTTACCTGTTGAATTTAAAAGGCCGAAAGGTTCAATTTTAACAGGTAGATTCCTGTGTGAAATTTGTTGGACCGCTTGATCTACCTCCACCTTCTGAGAATAAGGAAACAAGTCCCTTTGACTTGAAAACCCGTCATTGTTAGGTTTTTAAAGATCGGGATATTATTCATTTTGTGACAATGTAAGTCTTCTAACAGTACTACCTTATAATATATACAAACTGTTTCTATTGTTAATCCCGGGCACGTCATTGCTTTGGCGCCGTGTTCTCTTTTTAACATGGGGTCGACATTAATAAACAATTATTTAAGCTAGGCGCCAGCCAAATCGCGATTCACTCATTATTTTTGGAATGTATATCTCGTATTATCATATTTTGCATTGAGTGAACAAATAAGAATTACAAACTAAAATTTGTTTTCGGTTTGAGGTCACCACTAAAATTTAACTTAAAGTCCCACAATAATAAACAATCGAGTTTGTTGCACAACATTTAGCTCATTACTCACTGAGTTTTCCGAACACCAGCCACAAATATGTAAATATCGTGACCTGTACTATAATGCATCAATTAAAATGATAGAGCTTTGCCCAATGAAATTCGTTGACATAATGTCTCTTCTGACCTTTATGAATCACCTCAAGGTTAAATTTTTAATTTGCAAATGGCTTAATGAACCTAAATATTGTATATTTTACTTTTATTATCGAATACAGGAGGCGGTCATTGTCTGAATCCTTCGAAATTTCATTCACGAAGATCCTTGATCCCGAACAACTCGTTATTACTGGGGCGGTTTGCGTGTGAAGAGTTGCATGAATGGTGGAAGAATAGGTCTTTGATTAGACAAAATTGCAAAACGGCCGTGAGAGCCGGTGCTTTGCTAAAATATCGGCTTATTTTAAGTTTTGTTTTCTCTTCGTTTGTTACCGAGACTTTTAATGAATCTTGGCGGGAAGTTAAAACATTCCTAAGCTGAAGTCGATATAGAATCTCCTCTCTCTGGGGTACGTCCTTAAAAAGCGCCGCGTAATTATATACCGACCACAGGTTTGTGGCACATAAAACTTGAAAATTGCCACCTGTGAGCAGTGTATATTTAGTTCTCGAGATATGGTAGCCCTAAAAAATTTGTTTAAGGATCAGGATGGGGTGAAGAATGTAGAGAGTCGTAAATTAATCCATTGAGTTGACTTGTACGTAGAGAGAGATCATTACAACTTCGATTATTTCATTAGTATTTAGAAATAAACCCAACAAAATTTGTATGTTAAATAGTGGAAAAACCTGCATACAATAGTAAAAAAACTTGTATCTTAAAATACTTCTTTTTCAAATGGTTTTTAACTCAAATCAAATCGTAGGTGTAATCGATTTTAATATCATGATATTTTTCCCCATGTAACAAGGTGAGCTTTGGGTTTTGAGGCTTTTAAATTGAGTGTGGTGCCTCTTGGAGTTTTGTATGTAGGAATGTGATGCAGTGTGGTCTGCAAGATCTTGCGATGGTTGTCTTTCGCATATTGAATAAGTTCGAATGAAGCAATTTTAAGTTTGTTGTGCATTTATTTAATGTAGTCGTTTTGCTATGGTAATGTAAGTGGTTGAAAAGGTGGTAATGGGCAGTAGTTCTGACATCGTACATGGATTGAATGGTAAATAGTCAGTCAACTGCCATTTAATTTCACTAATTTGATTTGTACAATCTGCGGTTTAATGAATCCTGCGAACAGGCTGGACGAGTCTGAACTAATGGGCATTCCGTGCGAGCCACTGCCCGCGACCTTCATCCCTACTGCTTACCTGGCCTTCTGGCCGCAAAAACTAGAATTCCTCCCGTTGTGGCGCTGCAGAACAATGCCAAAAGCAGATAAGCATTGCTATATGGGATCACATAATGGTTGCAACAGCCTATTTATGGGCCGCAATGAAATGTCTAGTGTTTAACTCATGCCGTCTTGAACTGTTCTGGTAGCTTATCTTTGGTTACGACCTCTTTGCTTTGTTTATGCAGAATTTAATATCGCACTTTTGTTCCAGACGTGGGAACTCTTCGTCCTGAGCAAATTAAAATGGGATGTAGCAGCGGTAACACCTCAAGACTTCTTAAGGCACATCCTGAGGAGGCTACCAGTCGAATCCGTAGGAATTAAATATGGCATGGTCAACAGTCACGCCAAAACTCTTATTGCCCTTTGTGCCAGAGGTAAGTTTATACCACATAAATACTATACGTATTACTGGCCTTCGTCGGTGCGTCGTGGAATATTATATGAGTTCTTGTGGTCTCCAAACAAAGATGAATGGCTGTTTAATTTCGCACTCAAGGTCCAGGCATGGTTTTGATTCGCCGACACAACCTAAGCGTGGCCCCCGGAGTCTCTGGTTCCACTCTCGATTTTGCCAGAGCACTTTCCCACAGCGGTCTGTCTTATGTCTGGCCGACCATTGTATATACATCATTAACGGTCGCAACTCCGCCACGCATACATTCATAACATGCTTACATACATACATATTGCGTAAAACATCATTCGAGATCATAATTGATCATTCATGTCTTAAAACTTGATGCTGATACGTAACGAATCGGACACTTTTATTAAACAATTTAGTACAAATAGCGCACATTCTTCGATTTACAAACAATTCTTAATTAGCGAATACTACGAATGTTGTTTTTTAATTACACAAAATATCTTTATCGCCCTTGAAGCAACACGAATACGTCTCAATCAAAAAAAATTTTAAACGTTTTTCTTCATCTATCAATTCTATGATTTTATTTATACATTATACGGTCAGGTTACGTGAATATCCTTCAAAATTTCATTTCAATAATGAACAAGTACCCGTCTTTCACAGCTACTTACTGTTAAATTATCTACTGCCAATTTCTTTTCCAACTAAATGTCAATATGAGTATTCATTATTTAGTACTTGTTATTTGCATAGCTGTCAACATTATTTATTCAGCTTTAATCGTGTATTTTTGCTGAATATAATGAGGTTGCTTTTTTCTGTATAACTTTAATTTATTGTTACTTGTTCTCTGCGTCCATAACTACGTTTGTATTCTTTTTAGTTGGTTAAGGCCCTCATTTTCTTTTATGATCAATTACATTGAAGTATATTAATTTATAATATCGAAGCTCCGTTCACAATTTTTGCAATTTTTTTTTTAAATACAAGTTTAATTTGCGTGTGGTTCACAAAACGAATTCATATTTGCTTATAACTTTTTTATTTTTTACTCGATTTCCGCTATTTTTGGTTTCAACTGTAGTACCCGAGTCGGATTTGAGAGTCGAGGAGTCGATGCTTTTTGGAAGAATTGGGAGTCAGAAAAACTATCGACTCTCAACTCTTTAATAACGTTTTTAGAATAGAATAGAAGAAAAACAAAAAACAATATAATGTTAATCGATTTTTTTTTTTATATTGGAAACGGGAACATTTTATTTTTTTGTTCAAGAACGAAAAAAAAATAAGTACAAAATATTCAATACCGGTTTTAACCAGTTTTTTTCCTTATATTCTCCTGCGTAGTGCATTAATATAAGGAATCGGGAGTCGGAGTCGATTTTAAGGAATACTGCCCTGGGAGTCGAGAGTTGTTTATTTTTCTGCTGTCTCCCCATCCCTGGTCAAAACTTTTAACTATAACTTAATGATAATTATGTAAACCTTTTTTTTGTGGTATTTATTTTTGAAACTACTGGACCAATTCTCAAAAATTGTCATTCATTAGATTCGTATATAAAACGACTTGCATTCTTGTAACTTCTCACTGTACCGCTGTTGTTATTGACTGAACTGACGCAGTTTACGATTGGTGGTCGTTTAATTTTTGTAACTCTTGTTATATACCGGTCTAATAAATACTTGTTTTTTTTTGGACGGCGAATAACGATAGATGTTTTAAATGAGTGTTTCAACTCCCACTAGTCTTATCGCGATTCGACTGCATTCCGACACGCCTGATCAACGGGGTAGCGGAATTTATATCAGCACCGCTCACCCTGTATTAACATATTGGGGGTCTAGCTGCCGTTTAGTGTCGAATATGGGTTTGATAAATGCGTCCAGTGCAGGCCATGCCACCAGCGGTATGTGTGTATGTACACAACAACCGACGGTGGTTGCCGACGATAAGGCGGCGGCGGCTAAGGGTGACTATCTCCTTGAGTAAAAATAAATATTTGTTGTCGACGGGCTAAAGTCACTCACCGACTGTTGGTTTTAACTTTTAACTCTTCAAATGAAGAATGCGTCGACAATCAATTTTAATTATCCGTAAGGCGACGCGGATGTCGTTTGTATTTGCGTATGTTTAGTCCCTCTGCTTGTGTGGTGCAGGAAAGACCCCCATAGTGGACGCATACCGCTCCGCCACAACAAGTTATTGCAACGCTGCATACCTGTCACACATATTCCAAAGCAATCTGCAACCTTATAGTGCAGCAAGTCTCACTAGATGATGAATTTTATAAGAAACTTTGAAGGATCGATTACAACCCTTGAATTCCAACGCCCACTCTTTAGCAGCAACGTGAAATTAATATTTAATTATTCAATTGTGAGACTAATTTATAAATATACGTGCATTAACTGGTCTTAGTGACATTTCATTATGCAGCGGTCACTTCAAGCAACAATAGGTGATGACCACCCGCAGTCGCGCTAACCACCAGCTTGCAGAGTTTGTGGAGCTGTGGTCGGCACATTCGAAAACGAGGTCGGTTGTAGAGAAAGAGCAATCATCTTATCCAGTTGTGGTTGACTGTCTGCAACGCAGACCTATAAACTAGCGACTCGGAGGTGCTCTAAAACAATACACCCACAACATTCCCATGCTGTGTAGACGTGCGGTGGTATTCTGTTTTTGAAATTCCGTTACGCCAATTACTCGTTAAGAACACTTCGCGGAGAGCGTCCGGTATGCACGCAAAGTATCGTTTTATTAACACCACTGTTGGTAGTTGCTCATCACTTTAAACGATACAGAACGCTTTAACTGACAACGACATGATTATGTTAATTAACATCGACATGGCTTCATGTCATCAGCCAATTATGAGACATTCCATACTTTTTGCAATTAACTTAATGCGCGTATAAAATTAACAATTTATGTGACCAATTAGTACTTAAGTGTGTATTTAATTGTTTAAGTATAAACAATATTTCCGATCGTTATGCCGGCCGTTCGCTAGGAAAATGACTTCATCTGAGCAAGTGCCGCATACCCTGAAGATTGCGCTATTTATTTTAGTAATTATGAGAGTTAACATGCCCGAAATACTTTACGTGTTGTGTGCAAACAGGTAAATGTTGCTCAGCTGGAGTCATGGCCGGCCAACTGTCCCGGATGACTCGCGCGCTTCATCTTGAATTTAAATGTGTGGGTTTTGCGAGCTAGTGACAGACTCGGAAAAACTACATGGCAGAGGAAGTTCGATATCAAATATCTTGCTTCAAAACAGCTGCGATAAGTGCGACTGAAAGCCAATAAATGGCCCCACTTATCGTATCTCCCACAATACTGGCTCTTGTAAGAGTTCCCCGAACCGTCAACGGATGCGTTTGATGCACCGATTACGGACTTGAAGTTAATTCGTACCAATTCTGTCATTGTCGCGGTTATTTCGCAGGACCCTCCGAAATGGTTCAGCGACCTCTGACGTCACCCCGGCTAGCCTTGTGTCGCAGACCCACGAGGCAACCAAAATATTTCGCGTACCCTATAAAAACTTGGACACATTTGGTCGATCTTTTTATTAGCGGCAATTTAACTCCAGAATTCATCCGTGAATGAATTTGTTCCGCGGCTGAAAGTAAATATCCCGCATCTCGTCCATTTCATCCCAATAATTCATGCTGCATCTTCTGTTCATACCCTAACGCGGTCTTTGGCCGATTATTCTGACGACACCACCGTGTAAAATATCAGCTCCCTTACTGCTCTTCTCGCGTATGTTCCTCAGCGGGTTATCGATATAAATCATTTTAAATCGTTACACCCTTCATGTCGATTATATGCTACAGTACAGGTGCATTTGTAATGCCACCAATTGATCTCCTTTTTATTTAAATTGCCAACAAAAACTGGCAATGGGCCCTGTATTCGGAATGCACCCTCAGCGCTGGAATATTTCTCACGGACCAAATTAGGCAGAAACATGATTCAAGGTTGCATTCTCGTGCGACAGTGCTCATGATCGTTGGCCTTCGAGTACTTTTCTTTCGTACACCCATCCATATCTCTTGCAGTTGTTAATAATTGCACAATAATTCATATATGTAACTAGCTCTTTAATCTTCGCGCTTAGAAAGTCAAATTGTTCCGACGCGTTTGCATAAGAAATTTGTATGTATGTAAATGTGTTACCAATCCGCAAGAATGCACGAAACTAACACACTTCATACGGACCAGAGATGGAATTCGAAGTGTAAATATGTTAAAGCATCTACGGACCTAACCCAACTCGGCGGCAGACGAGCCAAACTCTTTCATCACGTTCCTGATGCACTTTTTTTGTCGGCCAACCTGTACTAGCAATTTAAAACTAATTTTCTTTCTTCATCGTGCATACACTTTTGGCCCACACAATTACACTGCATTCTGGCATTGAAATTACAAATTATTTTGTTTCACAACGTAGATTATAATAATCTGTTCGTTTTTGTTGGGATGAATGCAATTTGGTTGTACCACTTAAATATTAATTGATACGCAGAAATTCTTTAATCAGCGGCGGAATGGATAATTGGGGTCCGGCGCTCGTGGTGTGAGTAATAGCTCCAGTTGAAATACCCCGTTTACCGATCACGCAACGATATATTTTAAATTAATTTGGGTGAAGAAGTATTTATTTAGTTGTAACACTCGTTTCTTTTGTTGCAGAATTCGAGTTTACGAGGTATCTTCCTAGTATGATCGCTTCTGCGAGTGTTGCGTCGGCCTTGTGTGGGCTGGGATGGCTCAGTAAAACTGGACGTACTTTAAATGACCTCCTGCATGCCTTGCACGAGATCACTTCTATAGAACAGGTACGTCTAACTCCTCCTTAATTTAAAATCAAAATCTTGCAAAATCACCACACCAGTCAATACTTAAAAGAGGCACTCGCCCTTATCCTAAGTGTTGGCAGGTGTGGATTCCGTGCATATTTCTATTAAAAATTTCATAACCAAAGAACATCTACGATTATCTTCAAGTTTTTTTTTTAATACAAAAAGTAAATGCCTATTCAGTTTCTATACCACCAATGAAGCTATGAAACTATGGATTTAGATTTAGATGTAATTCTTAGCATTTTCACCGCTTCGCGCTGTTTTCTCACTAAGATATTATATATATATTCATTTATTCACTCACAACAGTTAAAAATAAAGTGTTAACCACTGACAAAGCAGCAAAAAACTGTGAAACTGTTAAGGAATTAAATTTTTTAAGAAGTACTATGAATAATATTAATGATATTTGATCAGATTTATGTATTTATGTACAGGGTGGGCAAATTTCGATGTTTTCATAGGGAATCTCGGTAACTATAGGAGGTATCGGAAAACGGACCCCGCTTCCTTGATCTCTTTTTTCGAGAAAAAGTTAATGGTGAAAACTAAAATTGGTTATAGTCTTTTGTTTTCGAGTTATCAGCGATAACTCGATTTTTCGACTTTTCGTTTTATGGCTATATCTTGCTTGTTTACTAAAATAAATAAAAATAATTTTGACGTTCTACAGGCACTTTTTTGATAAGAATGCAGTGGCGTAGGCAATTTTTCAAAAAAAATATATCTAAATTCGAGTTGTGACATAAATTTGTATTTTTTTAAATGGAACCCATAGTTGGCTGTGGCATCACCAGAAAGAGGATTTTTCCCCATTCCAATAATGATATCATGTGGGGTCGATTTATTCATTTTCCTTACATTATAGCAAAAATTAGGTAATTTTTCATATTTTATTTTGTTTTTAGTAGTAGGCTTATGCCATTAAGAATATAACTGGTAAAACAAACTGTCATTCTGTTGAGAATTATTATTACTTTAAATAAAACATTCTAACGTATCATACTTTTCGTAATATTCGTAAGCCATTTCGTGTTTTAAAGGTACAAAAATAAAAACAATCAACAATTAAACGTAATTATTTCTGTCAAATTATCGTTAACACAACAGAATGACAGTTTGTTTTACCAGTTATATTCTTAATGACATAAGCCTACTACTAAAAACAAAATAAAATATGAAAAATTACCTAATTTTTGCTATAAGGTTAGGAAAATTAATAAATCGACCCCACATGATACTTTGTCACAACTCGAATTTCGATTTTTTTTTTGAAAAATTGTCTACGCCACTGCATTCTTATCAAAAAATTGCCTGTAGAACGTCAAAATCATTTTTGTTTATTTTCATAAACAAGTGAGATATAGTCGAAAAACGAAAAGTCGAAAAATCGAGTTATCTTTTTTAAAATATTTAAAATATTAGATTCGCAGAACCTTTTTACGAATTGCATTTAACTTTCTGTAAAGAAAAAACGTATTGAGTTTCATAATGTATTACCCTTCTAGAACGTTTTGTTTAAAGTTTTTGCGACTGGGAACTTTTTTTAATAACCAACCGAACATAATTATGAATGACTTATATAGCTGAAACCAAGTTTCTATAAAAAAAAGTAATGTAAACGTTCGCGTTCAAAGACTTATTCTATAAACATACAGTCATCAAGGTCAGATATATTTTATTTATTTGCCACCCCACTGAGAGCGACTGTTTTTTGTTTAATCGCGGGCTTCTCACACGATTTTTAATTTAAAAAACTGGCCGTTTTTCAAAATTTTGAAAATTGCTTTTTAAATTGTAAAATAAGTTTATAAATTTAACAAAGAATTACATTTTTCTTCAATTTCAATTCCTGAACACATAGTAGCTCTTTGCTACTGCACCAGAAGAAGAAAAAAATCAATTAAACTGTAGAACTGCTAAATTTCCACTAACGAAGCAGCATGAAGCTGTAAGATTGAATTTTAAAAAACGATTTTTAATTGAATGTGTAGAATATGAATAACTTAAATTATGCATCTTTTGTTGCGCCTACAATATCTTTATCAGTTGAGATTATGTTGTTTTTTTTTTGTTTCAGGAGTACATTTACGAATGCTACAGACAAATAGAAAATATGGTAAGGATATCCACTTGTGGTCTAAATATGACGTCGGGTGTCCCAAATAGTGATTCTCAAAGTTATTCGTCTTGTTCCCTTCGACCTGACGAATTCACTCCACCGCCCTCAGCCTCGGACAAGCTCCAAGAGCAAGAATCAGCGGGGACACCAACTGATGTGCGCGATGTACATTTTTAAAGATCGCAGTGATATAGAATTTAAGTTACACCTAAGCCATGGACGGCGTAGTGTGTACTAATCAATTGTGGTGCATATAAGGAGATTGTTAAAAAATATTTTGTGTACCTAATAGAGTGAAGATATAATAAGTTTCTGTGTACCTTATACGAAGATACAGAAAATTAAAGCTACCTAAGATTAAAGAAGAATTTATGTGCAAGTCATGGCTTCGGGGGAAGGCAATAAATTACGCTTTAATAAGAACTCTTTAGTTTAAGAAATACTTATAATTTCCACTGTTCTGAAACTACTACATCGTAGAAGAACATGGGAATGGTAAAGCACTTATAGTCAGTGTACATACACAAATTGCCTTGTAATATCTGTTCCTATAGCACAAAAGTGTTCTTACAATACAAATATAATATAGTCTTATACCTAATACCGTTATTTACAAACATATATAGGACGTTTCAAATGCTTTACAACACTTTCATCATAAAAATTCGGTTTAACTTCGCCCTTTCTACCGTGGACCTCACATAAACGACGCCTCTGCTTCATACACTTCCAAAAACTTCGAAAAACCTGCCTTTATTCATTTTCTTAGAGTTTTAATCATTGTATAGCGATTAATAGTTCTTGAATGGTCAGTTTAAAAAGAAAATGGCGTCGCGTATTTGAGTTCGCGCCAATACTTACGTGTTCATCAAACGCGTACAAAGTTTTGGTTACTTAAATATTACTTAATCATGTTATTCTTCATTTCTATTCAAATATGCGAGCTATTCTAAAAGTTTTAGTTCGTACTATGCGTTGTTATTGCGTTATTGGCGCTCGCGTACAATTTGCACAAAGCCGTTTGAAACATCGTGTGTATGTAATTAAATACATAATTTAACTGGTTTCAATAAACAAAGACTGTTTAATAATTGTTCTAGTGCATTAAAATTACATATGTAAGCAACTAATTTTCGTTCCCAACAGTATGTCTTCCATGCTATTCAACTGTAGACGATGATACAAAAATACTTAATAGCAAACATTATGATCAAACAATGCAATAATGTATTATTTAATTTTTAGGTTTATATAATCGACTAATAATGCTAATTTTGTATCTGCTTATCGTAATATTACTAAAACATTTTTGTTATAGATATTAGAAAAATAACTGAGATGTGATTCAACGTATTTTTACACTATTGTTTGTGATTGTATTTTCAAATTGTATAGTTATTTTAGACCAATTTTATAGTTATGTAATGATATACAAAAAATATTTTATAAATGAATTACTGTACCTAAAACGCTTGGGCATAAACATTATATCTAGTTTTGCTTAAAAAAATGTCAGTAGTGTATATAGTAGATTTTATGAAAATTAATCTGTACATAATTATTACATACAGAACGTCAACCACATTCACTGCCATTCGCCACAATATTTCAGTGTATTTTTTCATTGCTCACAATAGTTGTTAAATTTGATTAAATATACCTCAAACCAGTTCCAACAACCAATCTGTAGAAATATATTTTATTGTAAATATACATATCATATTTTATACGTATATTTTTAAGTTTTGTTATGTAAATATTTCATTAAAACGGTATATTACTTTTATAATAAAGAAAACGATTTTTAAACAGATTTTTATTTCATAAACATTTCTACCCAATATAAAAATAAACAGACCATGACAACCACCAAAATGAATCGTTTTATATTGGAATATTTTATGGTTCATATTCACTCATTTAATTTTTTATTTAAAAACGATAGGTTTTAAGAGAAAAACTAAAGAATAAAAAAAAATCCTAAATAAATCAGGCTCTCAAAAAAAAATTTAATTGCAAAATTTCAACCCACCAAAAACTTCTGATAAAAAAACCAACAGGGGTCGCACTTTTCAGTCCCCTGTGAATGTGGGATTAAAAATATTATGGAAATCTTTTAATAAGTAGAAAACATCTAGCAAATATCACTCTCCTACATTTATTCACATTTGAAAAATAAAACAAAAACCTAATTTTACCGCTCCCCTTTAGGCGGGTGTAACTCCAAAAGGAACTCCCAAGGAAAAACTTTTATATGAAAGACCCCCTTTAATTTTTGATAAGGAATCACCTTCCGATTTTTTTGCAATACTTAAGAAACACCCTGTATACCGGTTGATTCAGTTTGACTGTCGCACCCCTATAACTTTTTTATTATTGAAAATAACCCCAACAAACCTTATATTTTTGGTAACGACGACAAACTCTCTATTAAGTGATGTGACCTCTACGATGTCGTATGTCAAATCCGCGATAGGCAACTGTTTTTTTTTTAATTACATAATATACTTACATGTTTTTGTTGATTCGGATAGAGAAGTTGATTCTGAATCTGACCATGTATTAAAAAAGTATGCATACATAAACAAAAAAAGAAAATCAGTTCAGTACCCTACAAGTAAGATTGTAATTAAAGTGACCATGTATTTAATTTAAACTTACTTTCCAAAATTACGTTAGATAAATATAGCTTTCAAACGTATCCTAAATAAGTAGTTCCAATGATTTACTACCGTATCCATGTAAACTATTTTCTATAGTATTTATCCAGCAGATCGTGGTAAGTAAACCTGCACCTGCGCGTTGGTGTTGTTTGGACAGTCGTCATTGAAATGACATTAGCAAAATGTGGTTATCCTATAAATTTTAAATAGGTACCTTTTTTGTTATTCTAATTTGTTGTGTGATTAAAATATAAAAATGCGTAGTAGAAGTAATTCCGGAGTTCAGTTGGACTATTACCAACGAGTTTAGTCATTAAAAATATATTTTTAAATATTTGTATTTCAAAAAATCAAGCATTGAAGTATATTTGATTCGAGATCCCACATATCCCTGATGTAATACCTGTTACGAATAATTAAAACAACATTAAAATTACTGATAAAACATTCTTTATTTAGAATTCAGTCTTATGTGTCAGTTTCGCCAATCGGCAAATTGTATCACACGTAGCACGAGACATGCACAAGTCACAAAACTACAAAGTTTTCTATATAAATAACAAGATTCACATGAACCAACAAAATAACTTGCTTCAAAATTAATCACGATTTTAACAAAGACACGATTTTTCAAGACTAGAAAACTTTGCGCGAAGTACAAAACATTCAATTTCGCTTTTTATACAACGCCACTACACACGACCACAAGTTACAATTTTGATCCTTACAAAACATGAAAAATGTGCAGTACAAAATTAAGAAATTTGGTTACAAAATGTAATAATCCTTACGCAATACTTAATAACAAAAAGACAGTCTTACAAGTAGGATTCAAACCAACTCACCAAATATTTTATACCAAACATTGCTATTAATGCAGATCGTTTTTATACCAAACGTTATTATAAGGTGACTTAATTGTGGTAAGTTATTAATTTAAAAACTCATTACAATTAATTATGGTATCTTGCTAACCAATTTTAGTTTATTAGAAGTGATCCATGTTCTTTCCATTTTAAACTAGTAAGTCTTCATTTTTTTTAAATAATATGTTTAGCCCAAACTTTCAAAAATAAAAAACAAACTCACTACCACTATTTAAGTCACTCTGTTTCAGAGTATAAAATATAAGATGGTTGATGCTGAGCAAAATCATTCATTACTCAAAAACAATGTTTCATAAACAAATTGGGCTAAAATATAAATCTGCCAGCAGTAAAAATACATATTTATAAACATACAAAGCTAAAAATATTAAACTCTTTACGTACACAACACAAAACTACTTTTAACTCATATCATTGGTGCCTTTACAGAAGTTCTTAGTCCTGTACGAAAACAAATTATTAAATAAACAATTCAAAACAATAGACAACTAATTTAACAAAACACTATAAGCACTTGTTTTCATGTAAAACAATAGGCAAACAACAAGGATTTCTTAACAACTAAAGCGTCCTTTAGGCATCAAGCTCATTCCTGAGAACTACTCAACTAAAGCAATACACGAGTACAAACAAAATTAAAACTGGTTTTATAAAGCAATACAACATGCAAATACACAATGATAAAAACATAGTTACATAAATTAAAATGTTATCACATTTTCAATTAAGTGAAAATTTTACTTTAATTTTTGAAATTTGCACAACAGAAGAATAATTTTTAACACATGATTAAAAAAAACAACAATTGCAATGAATTTAGACCACTGCAACTGTTTTCTGCAATAACAAAATATGACAGATGATTTAAAAACCTAGCGCAAACTAAAACTTAAAAAACAGTGGATGGTAACATTTACAATTGCAAGTTTTCAAAGTTGTAACACATACAAGATACTAACTTTGCTGTCAAAGGCACCTTACATTACTCTAATTGTCAGTCAGTGCTTCGTTACTCCTGAGTGTGCTGTGTCAATATATTAAATAATGGTGCCTTTCCACGTGAGAGTAAACTACTCTCGATAGCAGCGTCGCCAAGGATACAGCCAATCGCGAGTTACTCTCAGGGGCTGTATCCTTGGCGACGCTGCTATCGAGAGTAGTTTACTCTCACGTGGAAAGGCACCATAAGTCTTATTTAACTACCTGCATACAAGCTAAACAACAATGAGTGCATATATAATAATATATTTAGGAAAAACCAAGGGTCGTTCAAAACTGAGATAACAAGAAAGTTACCATTAGGTCCTCGCCCTATTTTGTACCCCAATAGAACCAATACACAACTGTTCAAATCGGAACGAAAACAAAAATAAATATAGGAAATAACTCCAAAATTAAATCATTTACTTTACTAGAAATTCAAAACTTTGCCGTTTTTATATTGTACTAAATTTATGAGTATTCAAAACAGTTGTGTTTAAATTACTTGATTTATGAACTAAAGAACATGCCTGATATTTTTGGTTACATTTTTAAGCACAATGAGTAGTACAGTTTTAGGTCAGTATGAGGCCCTCGCGAATTAATTTCTCAATGAGTATTTGTCGACAGTCCCACCCTGTAAAGTATATATTGTTTAGCAATTGTTACACTGCAATGAAAAAACAGTACGTATAATTTCCAGTCTGGAACAGTGTTTCTCAAAATGTGGTCTGTGGACCCGTGGGGGTCCCCTAGTCCTTCTGAGGGGTCCCTCTAGCCAGATTTATTATTAAATAAAAATTTCCTTATTTTAAAAAGTTGATAAATTGTAATAACAAAAGAAAAAAAAAATTTGTCTAGCACAGTTCACTGGGGTCCTTTGTAAGCTTTTAATTTGGAAGGGGTCCTCAGAGTAAAAAGCTTGAGAAACACTGGTTCTAGAACAATATATAGAGCACAATTCTTTTTTATAATGAGGCATTTAATTAGACAGTATTCCATTATGTCTCGTCAATAAATATAATATAAATTAAAAAACAAAGCATTTGAACGCTTACATTTTCAAATGATTTAGTCAAAAAAAAATTCCAAGCAGTGCGAGTGTATGCAGTTAGTTAAACACACAAAATATTTCCTAGGTACCTACTTTAAAACTAAGCGCAGTACTTCATTTATAGGCCTTTTGTGTCGGAACAAAACATTGCCATAAAATTATATTATCTTAATATAAATATATTGTGTCAAACAACGCTCTGTGTATTATTCTTAAAACTATAAAATAAATATTGGGAAGATTTAAACATCACAAAAAAAATTATGGACCTAGTGCATGTTCCATCATTTGTAGGCACAGCGACTCCAAGCTGCTCTCTATGTCTACGTTTTTTGGAATCTGCTTTTTTCGACTCTCGCTGATTTCATTTTCCTTAAAATGCACGTGTAGCTGTTGACTGATGTGATTCGCGAGCAAGTTGTTGTGCTCGTTTTTAGGAAAATGTGTGTTGTGGGCAGAGGGTAATTGATTACTGAGATTATATATCTGATTGTGGAGTGTCGTGCTACCTAACGAGTGCCTATGAGCACCTACTATTGGACTGTTTTGTACATTGGGGTATGAGGAGCTCTTTTGGGCATAGGCTTGTTGAAACGAGGGACCGGCAGCTGTCAAATAGTACTGAGACTGCATATTATGATACCTAGAAAAAATTTAATGACAATAAATTATTTCATAAATTCAGAACTTGGCAGACCTTTTTAATTTTAAAAATTCACACATTTTTTAGTAGTCGAAAGGTGAAATTAGACAATTTTTGAAATGTTTAACATATGTACCTATTGTGGCCGAAAATATTTTATCCAGTACAAAAAATTACTTTATTTTGTTTTGACACCTCCTAGATTGTAACAGATTTTTTTCTTTAAATTAAGATTACACAGGGGTTTGGAGCGGAGCACGGAGCAGTGGAGCAATGGGTTTTTGCCCGGAGCAGGAGTGGAGGCCGGAGCAAATAATTTTGATTGCTCCACTGCTCCAGTTTATTATGTACAATTTCCTTTTTTTCATCGTTTGAAGATCAATAATCTGTTTCTTCAAACATTTATTTAACTTCACTTGTTTGTTAGGGCCAAATATTGTTATTTTTGACCAACTTATACATGTCCGATAAAATTAAAAGTTTGATTTTTTTTAAACAATTTTTTTAACCCCTTGACTGGTCTCTACGAACTGGGTTCGGGCGTTCTTTTTGCGCTAATACCGAGGCTCTCCGATTTAAATTTGGGCATTTTTACCGCTTTTGCACCGTTGACCTTGTTCTACGAACTACGGTCGGTCGTTTTTATCGCGTTTGTGCCATGCTGTACGATTTGAGGCCTTGTACACGCGAAGCGGATAACTTCAGTTGATCGTGCGTTAGAGCCGGTTTTATGGCACGCGTCAGTATCAAGGCGGCGTAGACATATTTTTTTTGACGTGCATTCTGTGTTGAAGCTATAAGTTGGAAAAAGACAAAAATTAGGTTGATCTTTGTCACCGACGCCAAAAGTCTCCTTTTTTCTTGACCTAAAAATCTTATGCAGGTAGATTTGGGTAAGTTGGGTTCGCGCGGTTATTGCGTGTGATTTTTGTAACAAAAAATTTAATTTTTTTGAGGAGCTGATAGAGAACAGCCTAATTGTTGTATTTTTCAAGTCACAGCTTCATTACAGAAGGAACTTAAAAAAAGGTTAGCCTCTGCCGCCGCGACATTGTCAAATCCATAAACCCAGGAATTTAATGTAACGTTCAAGGGGTTAATCAACTTTTTTTTTTTAATGTTAACAATATTTGGAGCATGGAGCGGAGCTGGAGCAGGTATTTTGATGCCGGAGCGGAGCAATTAAAAATTGGGCTGCTCCAAACCCCTGAAGATTAGAGAAGCTTTTTTGACTAATATAGGGATAGGCAAAAGTATGGAAACAAACAAATATCTACAAAACTTAAAAATATTCAGATGAAACTTGGTATCTCATCGGATTCGATTAAAAAATTGAGGTTGCAATACGACTTCCGGTTCAACCGGAAACGGACCTAAACTTTAAAACTTGAGATGGAACATCCTATATATTTTTATATTTTTGGATTCCTCTTGAAATGTACATTTTAAATGTATGAGTTTATATGGGACTTAAGTCAACCGTTTTCGTTTAATTCACATTTTTATGAAAATTTTGAGCGATACACCATACAGCACTTTCAAAAATTTTCAACATTTAAGAACTTTAAAAAGACAAGTCAAATTTTTTTTTAAAATTATGTTGACAAGCTAATTAACACTTTCCAACAACCACATTTTAAAAATATTACACAGGGCGTTTTTTACGCCTCGTCAAACTTGTGAAACTTTAAACATTGTTCACTCAATTTTTTTAAATATAACACCCTTTATGTTTTTACATAGTCTTGTAGATAATTTAATTGTCTTTAAAAAACATTAGCCATGTTTTATACCTAAAACTGATATTTTACGAGATATCGCGATTTTATTGCAAATTTTTAGGGCAACGTAATATTTTCGAGTGGGCTATGAAGGTAGACAGCAGTAATTTTGGAACAAAACTGGAAAACAAGATTTTGAAAAATCGTCTATTAACTCCTTTGTAATAAAAAATATTTCAGATGTGTAAAAACATTGCCCAAGCAACTTTTTAAGCCGAATCGGATGGTAATCACTAATTTTTCCCAGGTAGATTCGTTTTGGTTTAATGACAACCAACTCCATATATTCTTATGAGCGCAATTTTTTCCACTTACATAATCAGTTTTTTTTTTTGAATTAATTGATATACATATTACACATGGTATTTTGCTTCTACATTAATTGTTGAATTTGTAAAATTGCGTTTTGGACAACCACTATAAATCAGGCAGCCCATGACAACCAATCAACAAACTAAAAATTGTGAAAGCCTATTAACTTGTCACCGCAATAAATTCATATAAATGAACTTCAACAACGAAGAAAAAATTGATATGCTGAGAATATGCGATACATCAATGAATTCAGAAAAAAAATTCTATTTGATTATGTAAATGGTAAAAATTGTGCTCTTGAGAAAATATAAAGCTGGTCTTAACCCGTTAACGCCCAGTGTCCTATTTGTAGGACAATATTTTAATTTTTTTTTGCGCCTTCTTCCGGCATATACAAACATTTACCGCGCTCGCCACATTGAAAGGAACACGTGTAAGCTTCCTTCTCTTGGATTAGTTTACGAGAATTATTTTGCACCATGGTGTAGAATAAATGTAAACACCACCTATTTGCGAGAATAGTGCGCGGTAATACATCTATAGTGCCCTTGACAACAATAACCCTGGTAATAATTTTTTTTTGCAGTTATGATATGCCAATAAACGTAACTAACTATGTAAACTATCATTTTTGGTCGATTTTCACCGAAGCTTTTTCCCAGAGTTAGCAAATCTCAGTGTCCTATAAATATGACGCTGGGATTGGCAAGCACCTGAGCCATGTATACAATGTGTGAATTTTCATTACAGGTTTTTAACTTATCACACAAATTATGAATAGACATGTTTTTAAAACTTTGGAAGAGGCTTGGGAATATTGTATAGAAGAGGAAATTGAAGCAAACATTCTGGCGTTACCCCCTGACGTCGACGATATGATAGATGAAGAGGGCATTGACGACGAAGATCTTACATTTCCTGTAGTAAGTGACATTCCAGGATCTGCAGAAGTCGAGATAAATAACGATAAAGACGACTTTGAAGAAGAATACGTCACCATTAACTTTCTTCGCAACGAATGCTCCTTCAACTTCAAATGACCCATCAACCGGAAAGAAAAGAAAATTAGATAAAAAAAACAAGATTGTACGGATTGGAAGAAAGTTATTTCAAGTAATGAAACAAATTTACTGGGTAACGTGCCTGATGAAAAATTGTGTGAACTGAAAGAAGCTTTAGCTGATTTGATATCGGTCAGTATTTTTGAACAGCTTTTTGACAGTCACGTTTATCAAATGATAGTAGACGAAACAATCCGTTACGCATCAAAAATAAACATGACTTTTCTATAACTGCAGATGAAATAAAAATGTTTTTCGGATTCCTCATATTCACCGGCTATCACACACTGCCAAGCGAGAGAGACTATTGATCTGATGACGACGATTTAGAAGTAGCTTTAGTTCGCAAAGTGCCCAATAAAATCGACAAAAGAACTTGAAAAGGCTGCAAGAGGAACATATGATTTTCAGTTCGATCAAAAAAATAAGATTTTAGTTGTTAAATGGAACGACAACAAATGCGTGTCTCTGGCAACAAATTTTGATACCGTGGAACCATTAGCTTCAGCTCCTCGATGGAGTAGGGAAAAAAAAGAACGTGTCGCATTTCCTCAACCGAGAGTAATCCATTATTATAATAAGTACATGGGAGGTGTGGATCAGCACGATTGGTTGCTAGAAAAACATTCAATTTCTGTTAAAGGGAAAAAATGGAACGCTTACGTTTTGGGGCAATGAAAAATTATGCACAACTTGTTTTTTCACAATACCATAAAAACAATTAAATTTTAAATATTTTTTTAAAGAATTATTCCATTCATTATTGTTTCTTTTCAGATAAGACTTTATCATTACTTATTATACCTATTTCTATTTTTTACTGCAATATAAATTAGTTTTCAATTTATCGTATAAATATATCTCTCCTTCCCAGCGTCCTATCCATATGACAGCCCCTAGCACATGAACTAGTGGGAGTATTAAATTTTGGCAGGTACCAACGTCTTTAGAAGACCACAAATAGCAAATTATCTGAAATTCATATAGGTGTGACAAAAAAAATTAATTTGGGCGTTAATGGGTTAATACAACAAAAACGACTCAACCTAGGAATATCTGTAATCACCATACGATTCGGCTTGAAAAGTTACTCAGGCAGTGTGTTTACAAAAAGTGAAATATTTTTTAATCCAAAGGAGTTGTAGATGATTTTCACAAACCATATTTTTCGGATTTCCTAAATTTTCTCGGATACCATAAGAGATACTTCCAATTTCTCTTCGTATTATTAATGAGCACCGTATTTAGCAACTTTGCCAAACTAAAACCTATACTCGAGTTATTATAATAAGCGAGATTTTGATGCTTAAACTCGAATTTCAAACACACTCTACAATAGGTAAATACGACTAATAGGAGCAACCAACCTTGTATCCATTATATTTTAGAAAATGGCCCAGGTGAGCCTCGAATTTAGGACAACAATTTTTGTCAATTATAAAGAATAAAGTTAATTTTGAGTTTAACCAATTAAGTCCAGGCTCCAGGCTCTTAGTTACTATATTAATTTACAAAACTTGTTAAAAATGAATCACTTGATAACAGAGAAATTAAAAAAAAAGATGATGACTGTGCACTTACTTTTGTATGCTGCTATTGGGTTGTCTTTGTACTGGAACATGACTGCCACGAGATAACTGTCCTCTCCACAAAGTTAAACGCCTTTTCTGTTCACAGCTAAAGGCATCGGACACTTCAGCTCGCTCACAAAGAGCCGAAAACAAAACCAAGCACTCATCCGAAGGTTGACGTAACATTAAAAGTTGTGTACAAACTGAAAATATAGAATATCAACGTACACTCGTATCAAAATTAATAAACGCATACCTTTTCCCATAACTTTAACAAGCAGTGAAGGTAAATCTTCTCCTGATGTGGCTTGTAAAGGACTTTGCAAAACAGTCTTTAATTTTTTCAGTGCCATCATCAAATCTCCACCATTCATAACTTCAGTCTCCAATTCAGTCAATGTTTTCCTTCGCTCTTTCAGTTTAGCAATGCTGATTAAAAGCTTATGTCTTGCGCCTTTTGTAATCCCCATCGCTTCCAAATGTTGCTCCGTTAAATTTAACATCTGTTCGTATGTCAAGTTATTAAAAACCCAACTGTACTTATGCAGTCTTAATGATTTCAACCAACAAACGATACCTTTCATCATCGGCAAGCTATTCATCGTTTGTAAGTCTTGAAGACGAGTTTCCGAACTACTTGACTGTATCGAACTTAAATTTAGCGGCAAAGATTTGTCATTCGATAGGGAATAACTTCTTGGTTTTGTAACCGGATGTGAAAGATTTTCTTGTGAAGAACAAATTTCAGGTCCCCGACTTAAGCTCTCATGGGAGCTCGTCTGACCTGGAGTCAGGCTATTGGAGCGACGATTAAGTCTTCCATTATCAGTTACATTATTTGTGAAATAATTTACGGGTTCAGGGTTTGGGCTAACCGATTCGTCACTCGATTCGTTAACAGGTGATTGCACAAAATTGTTAGGACATCCGCGATGAATCACTTGCCTAAGTAATTGTTTAAAAGATTTTTTATCTTCCTTGTCAAAAGCGGGATGAACAAAAACATATGACATTATTTCTACGCATTCGTTGTAAATTTTATGTGGGGGTGTGATGAATTCCGATAATACTCGCCGTATTGTCACTAGATAACAGTCAGCTGCATCTTTGTTACTAGGATGTAGTAATGGTAGATGAGCTAATAATAAAGACAATGCTACCTGCGGCCTTTCTCCTAATAAATTTGATATGAAAATGGGATCGTTGGCATTACGTTCTAAAGTCTGTGCCTCTGGTGTATTAACTGCGGTAATTGCTTGTTCCAATGCATATTGCAAAAATCGAGCATTTGCGAATGGTAAGCCTACCATTAAATAATATAGTGCCACTGTGCGCTCGCAACTATCCCATTTATGAAAGCGAAGTCGAATATCATTTAGTTGTTCGCAGAATTCGGAAAAATCTCTCATTTGTGCATATTCCATTATCAACTAGAAAATAATACCGCCTTTAAGATAAACGACTTTATCAAAACATACAAAAAATACAATCGTAAAATAGGTACATACAGTATCTATAGAAAAAATGTGGCTTTACCTAGCAAATTCCACTCGTTTATAATAATTCAGTCGTAACTGTGAAAAGCAAAGTCGTTTTCTTTGCATGAAAAATTAACTTCATCACGTACACACCCAACTCCTGCAATGTTGAATGTCAACTACAGTTTGCCAAAAGTCGAAATCAAAGTGTACATGAACATTCTACCAACCTATTAACAAAATGCTGAGGTAGTTTTTTTGCAAAATCTTTAATCATAAAAACACTAAACATGTTTTTCTCGTTATATCTAAATAAACAAACGTCTATTAAAGAATACAAGTTTATTAATTAAACAAACCATTAAACCATTATTAAAGCAACTCTCTGTGAAAAAATCAATACTCTTGATCTGAACAAAAGAATAAATTACCGGCATACTGGCATACACATACATACAATCATACAGATGTACAAAAACAAATTTTGAATACCAGTAGGGATATTTATTTATGCTTATTTTGCTATTAAATAAATACTTTGTTGCATATTTTCTAAAAACTTAATTGCAAAACGTTACTTTTAAAATTTACTTAATTTGCTGTAACTGAAAAATATTGTGAGTATTTTGGTATACTTCCATTATCTTACATTTTCAAACACTTAAATGCTTTGGCACTGCTCGTCTTTAATACTTTAATTATTAAATATATATGACTTCTTAATTAAAAGTTATGCAAGGAATCTAAATTTAACTGATCGTTTTTTAAATTTTTACACCTTAACTGCCTGGATTAGAAGAGCATCCGAGATTAAATTATTGTCATAAACATGATTTAAAGCTAAATAGCTAAACCCAACCTCTTTTAAAAAATTTAGTCAGATTTATATTTAGTACACCCTGTAAATGGTTTAAAATTAGGCAAATAAAACATAAACAAAAGTTAAAACAAGTTTATTAACTATTGAAAAACAATCGAATTTTAAAATTGAAAAAAAAACAATTCCAGTCAATTGGTACTAAAAAACTAAACATATGAACACACCATATTTGAAGTGAAAACTACACATTAATAATCAATATTAAAACATTTGGGCGGCCATATCGTCAGCACTTATCCCCAACATAGCTAAATCCTCATTTGGATCATCTGGTGGCAAAGGAGGGGGAGGAAGTGGTAATGTATGTTCAATGGGCACATCCTCTGGAGGAGCAGGAGCATCCTCTACTGGCACATCTTGGGTGTAATCATACATCTGCTGCGAATACATCATATTATTATAATCCATGGCGTATTGATAATGATGCATCATGGTGGCAGGATTGACCTCTGGGTGATTTGGATCGGGATAAATTAATTCTAGGGCATCTTGAAAATCTCTAGGTAGAGGCTGCTTCGGGCCAGTTTCCTTAATATGCTGAATTGGCGGTGTAGGAGGCGGAGGCGCACGTGGCACAATTAGTTCTTCTATTTCCATATCCTGATTTTCCGGCGAACTTTCATTAATATTAATCATGGGAGGTGGTGGTGCTTCTAGTTTGGGAATATCTTGTGAAATTTTCGGTGGTGCAGGTGCCTGTAGTATTATCTGAGGCGGCGGTGGAATACTCAAGGGGGGTATCGACGACAATTTCGGGAAACACACAACGTCTGGTGCTGGTATGAACGACCGTGCTAAATTACCAGGTTGAAATCTAGTCTGCCGTGGAATGTCGTAATCTTCTTTCTTGATCTCTTTTTCAACCTTATTATCGTCGGGTTTCTTGTTTTTAAACAGAGGCATTCGGCCAATGAAAGGCAACCGCCTGTAAGATGCTCGTTTGTCCCTTTTACTAGACTCGGAATCATGGTGGTAATCGGCATCTTTATCTTCGTATTTATGTCGCCTGGGACTCTCTCTCTCGAAACTGCGACTGCGTCTTCTAGGTGAACGACGACCATTTTCGCTGTAATGTTGGTCCCTGCGATGCCTCTCTGAATTCCTATCGTGATGCTTCTTACGGTCAGGACTAGGACTTTTGGAGTATTTATTTCTACTAGAACGTTCAGGACTCACAGTAGGACTTGGTTGTTTTCTGTATTCACGTTTCGTATCCCTAGTCTTAAATTTAACCACTTCACGTTCTCTATCCCTTATACGTTCCAATTCTTCCATCTGACGTCGTTTTTCTTCTTCTCGTTCTTTTGCTACACGCTCTTCTCGTTCCTGCTTCTCTTTTAATTCACGTTCCTCTCGTTCCTTTTTGAGACGTTTTTGTTCCATTTCCGCAAGTTTTGCCTTCTCTGCTTCTTGTTTCTGTTTCATGCGGTCCCTTAGGTTATTGAACAGTCGTTTGTCCTTTTCTTGCGGCTCGTTGATCGTCATCCATTGACTAATGAGGTTATCCTCTGGTGCAGGTTCTTTGGTCACTTCTGGCGGTGGTGGTTGGGCTAAGGCAGTGGCAGCTTCCTGACGCTTCCGTTCCTCTTCCACTAATCTTCCCAAAACTTCCCATCTACCTCCCAAGTCCTCGCTCATTATCATTTGTGCTTGCAACTGCATTTTGTTTCTCATCGCAACTCGTATGCTTTTAGATTTGTCTTTGTCGTTGCCGTTGCCATCGTCATCGGAACTTGAATCAGACGAACTGGAGCTGCTACTCGAATCGCTTGAATGCTTCTTACGCTTCTTCGACCTCTTCTTTTTTTTCTTTTCTTTACTGCTGACGGATGCTGAGCGTCTGTTTTTGTATTTTTTCTTTCGTTTTTCTCTACTTGATCGATTGTCATTGTCACTATCTGAATCCTTCAATTTGGATGTTCTTGCTAAGGCCTTTTCCCTATCCTTAAGCCACTCTATTTCCCAGTGAGGATTTTGTTCGACAAAATTCTGAAAAAAATAAAGTAATTAATGCACGTTGCTTATACACAAGATGATTATGTATGATTTTATTACCAAAAATAAAAAACAATAAAAATTAAGTATACAGAGCGTCCCAGATAACAACTCAGAAAATAAAAATAAAACGTATTACACCAATCACTTATCAAGCCATCTATGAAAAAAAAAAAAACTATTTAAATGACAGTATCATTTGTTTGCAGTATGATTTGTGAGTTATACAGGGTGATTGAAGTTCGAGTTTAAGCATGGGGATCTCGCTTATTATAATAGCTAGAGTAAAGGTTTAAATTTGGCAAATTTGCTAAATTTTGTGCTTATTAAGAATCTAAAGAGAAATTGGAAATATCTCAAACGGTATCCGAGAAAATTAGGAAATACCGGAAAATACGATTTTTGAAAATCATCTACTCCTTTGGAGTGCAAAATGTTTCAAATGTGTAAAAACATTGCTTAAGCAACTTTTTAAGCCACATCAGGAAGTAATCACTAATTTATTCTAGGTCGATTCGTTTTTGTTTTATGATAACCAATTTAATTTTTTCTTATGGGCACAGTTTTTGCTATTTTCATAATCAAATAGCATTAATTTTTCTGAATCCCTTGACATATTACACATGGTATTTTACTCCTTTATTCATTGTCAAATTTAAAAAAAAGGCTTTAAACAATAACCATCATAAATCAGGTAGGCCGGTCATTGTAGTTTATGTTGTTTCCATGACAACCAATCAACAAACTAAAAGTTTTGAAAATTTGTTACTCGTCATCGTAATAGATTCGTAAAAATGAACTTTAATAACGAAGAAAAACGTGATATGAGGCGAATTATTTTAAGTTTTCTTATATGCTATCACATGCTTTATACAAATTTACTTAAAATTCAGTTTAACGTAGCGTTTTTTTCAGATATGTTTGTAATAAAAATGTTTTTTTTTTAAATTGCCATCTGAAACTTTTCTGCCGTATTTTGGACAAAAGCCCATTATTTTATTAAGTTTCTGTGTAACGTACAAAAATATGTGTGCAAGGGTTGTCTTCTTTCTGAATATGTTTCTGTACATCGTGGACTTGACAATATAGAATTCCTATTCAATGAATAAAAAATTTGCAGCATATCGCGTTTTTCTTCGTTATTAAAGTTCATTATTACGAATTTATTAATGTGACAAGTAATAGACTTTCAAATCTTTTAGTTTGTTGATTGGTTGTCATAGAAACAACATAAACTACAACAACCGGCCTACCAGATTTATAATTGTTATTATTTAAAACCTTTTTTTTTAAATTTAGCAATGAATAAAGAAATAAAACACAATGTGTGATACATCAATGGACTCAGAAAAATAAATGCTATTTGATTATGTAAATAGCAAAAATAGCGAACATAAGAAAAATTAAAGTTGGTTATCATGAAACAAAAACGAATCGATCTGGGAAAATTTGTGCCCACCATTCGATTCGGCTTAAAAAGTTGCTTAAGCAATGTTTTTACACATTTGAAATATTTCAAACTCCAAACGAGTTATAAACGATTTTCAAAAATCGTATTTACCGTCTGAGATATTTTCAATTTCTCTTCGAAATATTATTGAGCACGAAATTTGGCAACTTTTCCGAATTTAAACCTATACTCTAGCTATTATAATAAGCGAGATTCCCATGCTTAAACTCGAATTTCAATCACCCTGTATATAAAAATAGATATGGCTAGTAATATATCATTAGAAAGAGCGAAAAAAAAAGCACATTTCATTATTCCAAAGCCGACTTGACGACCCATAAGAAAAATGAAATTAGGGGTAATATCTTAAAACATGTAAGTGATAAAAAAAATATCTAAAATGATGGTTACATTCTACATAAAAAAGTACCTTAAGAAAGTATAAATAAATATGATCTAATGATGAAGAAAAAAAGTAATGAGAAAAAATAAAATCGACATTTTCACATCTTGAAAATAAACTATCTTGTGGGAAAACTGCGGTAAAATGCACATTAACATAATCGAACAAAAATTCCATAAAACTTACCACATAATTTTGATTGTGATTTCGAGATTTCAAATGTTGCGAGGCACAGTGGAGGTCTCCTATCCAATGATCGCACAGTTTGCAGTACCATGAAGTGGCAGAAATGAAGAACTGCAATCCTAAAATTGTTACGAAAAAAAATTCATTTTGACAAAAGTAAAACATAACAAATTTAATTTACAATTTTCAAAATGTACATGAGCGTTACACATCGTTTACTGCTTTGTTTCTGGCATTCAACAAACAGGCAGCAAGAAACAAAGCTTACACAAATCATACAATTTTAATGAAGAAAAAATAAAGTAAGAACAAATTTATCGTGATTTTTGCGTCGCCGTTTGATCCATCCTGAAACACATGATTAATTTTACCTTTAATTGGAAGTCGCTTTTTTGGTGCTCCTTCGTAAAAGGGCATTTCAGGTTCAGGGGCCAATTTATGCCATGGTGTGTCCACCATATCCCTCTCCTGAGTGACCTCCCGATGCTCTTTACTATGTAAATGAGTTAACAAATCCTTTGCCGACTTGGGAAAGACGTCACAGATGCGGCACCAGTGCAGTTCCGGATCATAATGCACATAATTATATTTGCCTTCATTGTCGTTTTTCTCGACAGACTCAGATCTACGTCTCGAATTAGAATGCGCCCGTTCTTTCTCTTTACGTTGTTTCGGCGAGTCTTCCTTGACCCTTTCTTCCAATTCGGACATTGTAAATCCGTCTCCCATTATATTTGTTAGCATTTCAATGACGTTGTATATGCTCTTCATCTTGTTCTGAATTTCGATCTGGAAAAGAATTCACGATAAGGACCAACAACCGCAAAAATGGCACACAAGTTAGCAAAATACATACTGAACGCATTGCTCTTCTCGCTGATTAATTTTTTATGATATAATGGGCTTAAAATGTAAAATATCTCACGCAGAAATAGCTGTAGAGTTGCAGGATCTCCATCGAAACACTGCGAAATAAAAGATGGCTACCAAATACTAACTATGGTGCTTATCTTTACTTACTTATCAGCTAACTTTTAATGTGGTTCATACAAACTACAAATATTCTGTTCAACTTAGTTTAATTTAAGTGGTGAGCATCAATTTTCAACATGAAATGTTCAGTTCATGGGAAAAAACTAATTTATTATAAAAGATACAAACTTGGATAAATTATCACGACATTCAGTTAAATGTCTAACCACTTTCAGCTGTTTCAAAAACCACCTAGTTCAGTTGACGAACGGAAGAATTTAACTTGTTCCTTATTCCCAGTGGCAGACTGGGTCTAAAAATATTTGTTGCCATGACTTTATGTGAAAGAGTATTTTTTTAGCTTTTCAAAAATATATGGTTTTATATATTTGTTGCAAAAAATAACCGAGATATGGCCAATTTTGTAAAAATTCGATCATCAAAGTTTGCCATGATTTCGTAAACAAGTGATGTTTGCAATTATTAAACAACTAAACGTCATTGCCAAGTAAATTCTGCAGCAACCGCTGCGTTTTTATCACTTACAATGTAATATTCTAACATATTAAACTTTTCAAAAAGTTCAAATTTAGCCATGTTCACAATACCACAATAAACAGTTATAAAATACAAAAGAATACACGGATTTGCTTTAAAGTTGTGTACTTCGAAATGACGTTTAGTTGTTTAATAATTGCAAACGTAACTTGTTTACGAAATCATGGCAAACTTTGATGATCGAATTTTTACAAAATTGGCCATAATTTTTGCAACAAATATATAAAACTACATATTTTTGAAAAGCCAAAAAAATACTCTTTCACATAAAATCATGGCCAACTAGGGTTGTTTCCATTTAAAAAAAATTAAGTTTACTCCATATCTCGAAAATCAAGATGGCTTAAAAAAATTTACTTTAGTTTTTTAATTAAGCATAAAAATCTGTATAAAAAACCTACATAACATTTTGTTCTAATTTAATAAATAGAGAAGTTAAAGCAAAATTTCAAAAATGATGAAATTTTAATTTTCGTCTGTAGTGCCAAAATGGAATCCGATAGAAAAAATCTGATTGCATAGGCGTTATTTTCTTAAAAAAATTGCCCAAGAGACCGAAATCAGTTTTTCACTATCTATTGCGGTAACCGAGATACCCCGCAAAACATTCGAATTTGGTTCACCCTGTACCCTAGTGTGGGCCCACATGAAGGTCTTAAATTTTCACTTGTTTGGTTCTCAAGATTTAGTACTAATTTTTTATTTATTTACGTATGCCATATTAGATGTTAACACATCATGCATGAATAGTATTGCTAAGAAATAATTTTGAAGGAAAAAAAATGCTACCTATGACTATGAACATTAACAACTAATTAAACATCCATTGTAACGTATAGGTAAAGTTAAGGTCTCCAGACGTACCGGTTTTCCGAGATTGTC
This sequence comes from Elmis aenea, assembly GCA_947652605.1. Taxonomy (NCBI): domain Eukaryota; kingdom Metazoa; phylum Arthropoda; class Insecta; order Coleoptera; family Elmidae; genus Elmis; species Elmis aenea. The sequence continues at coordinate 14,894,017 of OX393581.1, read as the reverse complement.
CCAATTTGGGGCCTCAAATCCCTGTGGCTCAAAAAAAAGTTTCGAGACCATCCCAGTTTGTCAAAACTAGTAAAACAAATTTCACAAAATTGTGCCTTGTACATAATGGATTGGATAAGTTCAGTGACTGATACAAAGGGGAAGATGCAATCGCACCCCTTGAAGATTTTTATCCCGATTGAAAACACTTTATAATTAATTGTTTTTTGACAACTTTTTTTAAATTTCAAGTTGGCAGGGGGCGCAGTTCCCTCCTTTTTTTACCGGTTATGATGTTCCCAAATCTAGCAACCCTGGGTAAAGTATAAATTTAATTTAGGCCTTTTTTTACCGGTTACGATGTTCACAAATCTGGCAACCCTGGGTAAAGTATAAGTTTAATTTAGGCAACTATGGAAATTTTACTCCATGTAATTACTGAAAAGTGAAAACAATCGCTAAATTTAATATTTTGCTTCTGTTGAGGTACCTATGCATTTATCAAAACATCTGAATGTCGCTACAAATTAAGCTTTATTATAAGTAACTTTTTTCTAATTTAGCCGAATCTTCATCTCTTGTGTTAAGCGAGTTCCCTAAAGTGGCCCGAATTGAATAGTACAAAAAATTCTAATTACAAAAATAGAATATATGTAAAAGAAAACACAAAATTGCGAAACTTTGTACTCAATTTTACCAAATACATTTTAAAACAAGTGAATGAAGCCTATTAGATGTAACGTTTTGGCAATTTAACCAAATTCACATCTCTTACAATAAACAATTTTCCCTGTGTATTGAAACTGTAAATAACAAATTAATTTGAATGCCAAGGAATCTTAAAAATTGTGATAAGATCAGTTAACATTTTTTTTACCGTCACATTTACGAAAAATAAATTGAAAGCGTTTTTAAAAATTTTGTACGACACTTTCCTGTCACATATTACCGGTGCTAATAAAGGGATTAAAAGGCGTTGAACAGAACATGTCCCGAACACGTCAACGTAGATACCACATAAAAGTGTAGCTCAAATTTTTGACACACAACTGGTGCACAAAAACACACTGAATCTTCATCCTCAAGATTCAGGGACACAATTAAGCAATGCAACTTACCTGGAGCTTGTTGTTCTCCCGAAGGATGTGATGATTGTCGTGTTCTGGCGAATGCTCTGCCAAAAGTTCCTGCTTTTGATTACGCAGTAATTCCAGTTCTCTGCGTAAAACCGATACTTTACGCACATACTCATCACGCTGCTTTCCCATCTGTGCTTTCTGTTGCTTTAATTCTTGCGCAACAGCTGTAAAATAAAAACTTGTATTAAGTTACCAAGTTAAACATTATGAGAGGAGATTAAAAAATACTTTCAGTTTCACAGTATATTCCTCTCATAAAGTTTATCATCTGTAACAATAATCAAGTGGAGTACAGGAACAAAGTTAAATGAATCATTCTGTATTGTTTAATATTCTATATAAATACAGCCTAAACAACATGATATATTTATTTATGAGCTCTGATTACATAACATGTATGTACAGGGTGTCCCCGATAAAATTTCCAGCATGGGGATCTCGCTTGTTATAAAAGATACAGGTTTGCCTAAATTAGATGAATTATTCTTAAGTATGAGCGGAGCTACAATATATTTAAAATTCAAAGTTATAGCAAAACATTTGAAAATGTTGTTTTTTTTTGCTCTCAACTTTTTTGCCTTAATCATTGGATAAATTTTATTTGTACTTTCTTAAGGTGCTTTTTTATGTAGAATTTAGATTTTTTTATCACTCTCCATTCTTGAGATTTTACCCCTAATTTCATTTTTCTTCAAGTTGGCTTTGTAACAGTTAAATGTGTTTTTGTTTCTTATTCTTAGGAGATATTACTTGCCATATGTATTTTCATAAATAACTCAGAAAACCTAGCAAAATTGTACTTTATCGAGTGATCTATGAAAAAGAAACAAAAAAACAACCAATTAAATGTCAAAAGACAGTATCATTTGTCTGCGGCAGTTATTTATAAAAATAGATATATGGCAAATGATATCTCATTAGATAGAGAATAAAAGCACATTTAACTATTCCAAAGCCAACTTGACGACCCAAATAAAAAAATTAAATAAGGGGTAATATCTTAAAGATTAAAAGTGATAAAAAAAATCTAAAATAATAGTTACATTCTACATAAAAAAAGTAAGGTAATTTATGCTTGTCACAGACCAGCGTGGCCGTCAAGTATAAACGCTAGGCTCACATGTAAATGTTTGCGCATAAAACTCATCATAAAGGTTTGCAATTTATTATACATTACATTAAATAAAAAAGCTTTAAATGGCCTTTAATGGTGGGGGTTCAGTATGCTCATCATTGAAAACTGTTAAATGCGGGGTTCCTCAAGGTAGCATTCTGGGCCCTTTGTTATTTTCACTGTTTACATTTGATTTAGGAAATTGTTTGAATTATGCTAATGTTCATCTATATGCTGATGATATAGCATTGTATATGTCCTGTGGATTTGATACTCTAGATCAGGGGTGGGCAACCTTTTGTATAACAGGGGCCAGAATAAGATTTACGTTTCGTCCGCGGGCCTTAGTAGTTAATGGACACATTTTTGTTACTTGAATTTTTTTCTGAAAATATAAAAACAATAATAAAAAAATATTGCGACGTCCATTTATCTTGAAAAACTCTGTTTTCCAAATCAACTTTTCGTTTTTTACTGTTGTTCGATGCCATTTTGCTTTCAAAACTAAAATAAATATTTATAATTATTTTTCTTATTTAAAATTTAAATTATACGAGATTTTTTTTTATTACCTTTAATAAATAAATATTAATTTTTATTAAATATTTCACTTTAAAACTATGCGACTATTCATTTACTACGACACTACGTGACTACACGGGGGATTCCACGAACGAAAAACGAATTGTCGAACATTTCCGACGTTAAACGATTATTGAACATATCCGAAGTTTCTGCGTTACGACTTTCTATGTTACGACGTTAGTACTAAATTATGAACAAAGATAGCTATGTGTGTTTAATTTAAATAAGACGAATTATATCGAAAATGAAACTGTAGATGTCTCCTTTTTCCTTATGTTAGGTACTAACCTAATCCTTTTCTTTCAAATTTTTGTTTTTGAAAATATTTATTTATTATTTCTTCTAAAGATCTCGCGGGCCGGATTAGAACTTTAGGCGGGCCGGAGTTGGCCCGCGGGCCGGAGGTTGCCCACCGTTGCTCTAGATCAGTGCTTCTTAACCTTTTAGTAGTCGCGGCCCCCTAAATATCCTAAAATATTTTCGTGGCCCCCTAGTTTGTAGTAACAAAAATATTAAAATTTATTTAAGAAGATATCTCGACGATGGTTCGAGTAAAATAAGGAGTAAAAAATATTTTTTTAAAGATTTCAATATTTTAAAAAGTAAAAACGTTTTATAAATTTTTCGCGGCCCCCCTTAAAATCCTTCACGGCCCCCCGGTTAAGAATCGCTGCTCTAGATGTTCACGTTAACAATTTCAATTCTGATTTGGGAAATGTTACCAAATTTTTACAACATCATGGTTTGCGTATAAATCCTGTTAAATCTGTAGCATTATGCATTACGACATCATCATACAGAACACGTATTGTAAATCACTATAGTTTAATAGTTGACAATACCGTTATTCAAAGGGTAGATAGTGCCAAAAATCTAGGGGTCATAAGTAATAGCAACTTTTCATATAACGATCATGTCAATCATATACACAGGGTATGTTTTTCAAAATTAAAAGCGCTTCAGTCCCTAAAACACGATTTAACAAGAGAGGTAAAGCTTATGTTGGTGAAGTCACTAATTTACCCACACATCGATTATTGCTGCTTTGTGTATTATAACTTTTTGAGTCAACTTAACAAACGAAAACTACGAGTGCAAAATGCATGTTTAAGATTTGCTTGCTGTATTTCGTATAGAGATCATATTACTCCGTTTAGACTAATTGTAAGCCTCAACGAATTAAATGTAAAGGAGCGCATACGTTATCTAAACACTGTCTTTTTATATAAAATTTTATAATCTCACAACCCACCATATCTTTTTAATCTAATAACACGAAGATATGATGTTCACGATGTCAACATTAGATTTAATTCATTTTGCATTCCACGACATACTTCACTTAAATTTAGAGGAAGCTCTTCATATTTAGCACCGTTCTATTTAAATACTGTTTTGCATCATTTGCATTTATCTGCTTTTCAATTTAAACATATGTTAAAAAATGCTGTTCAACAGTAAATATGTCTTTTATTATTATAATTATATATGTCTTTTTTTGGTTTATTAATGTTTATTTCTAATGGCAAGGTGGTAGAGAGCGCGAGCTAACCTTGTCCATTTGTATCTTATTTAATTGTATTATAATGCACAATAAATATTATTATTATTAAATATTATTATTAATCTCAACCTCATTCACTTGGTCAGCAATAAAGGGTCAGGTTGTTTAAGGTTTTGTTCTTTTAAATGCATAGGATTAAATAAATGTAGGCCATAAGTGTACAGTGAGTTACAACCTTTTATAAATAGTTTTACGCACAAACGCCTGCAAGTGAACATAGCGTTTATACGTGACAGCCAAACTGGTCCATAACAAACATAGATTACCAAAAGTACTTCAAGAAAGTACAAATAAAATTGATTTTATGATCAAAACAAAACAGTTGAGAAACAAAATAGAACATTTTCATATTTTTTTGGGACAAGGAATTTTGTACTTTTAAAAATAGATTGTAGCTCCTTTTATACTAAGAAATAATTCATCTAATTTAAGCAAACCTGTATCTCTTACAATAAGCGAGATCCTCATGCTGGAAATATTATCTGGGACGCCCTGAATATCAGATAGCAATAAAATTACTCATATTTCAGTGAGTCGACAAATCTTAAAAATCGAATTCTTAATTTCTTAATTAACATACAAGTTACACAAGGGCATGTACCTATCTGTTATTACTCAAATATCCCAAAATTTAAAAATCCCATTTAAAAAAATTAAAAAAATGTTGATACTTTTATTGTAACGATTTTTAAACACTAACCTTCTTTTTTGTGATCATCGTGCTTATCAGGAATAGCTTGACTAGAAGTAGGAGCTTGATGGCTTGGGGGTGGCTGATTAACGTTAGGATAACTGCCGGTTGACACCCAGCCACTCTGTGAATAGTCTTCGCCTGGCGGTACTGGTTGAACGCTCTAAATAAATGCAATCATCAGTATCAAAAGAAATTTAACATTGGAGACACACATCTGGCAACAGTTACCTTCACGTCATCTTCTTGTGCTATTAAATTTATTAAAAATTGAGTTATTTAACCACAGATGCACACGAGAAATTCTGTAAAATTTGTGTTTCATGATTGTTGTTTTGCAAATGTTGTAAAAAAACTGTTATACAATTGATTAACAACCTTACGTTTTGTCTTACCCCACTAGCATAGTTGCTCTGTGTTTGGTCATAACCTTGATACGGATTGTAATTATTTGCCGTAGTTCCATAGCTCTGCTGGTACCCGGGATAGGAACCCTGATATCCCGTCGCTTGATAGTGACCATGCTGTTAAAGAAACACCATTGGCATGATAACAAAACAGCAAAGTAAAGATTACCTCATTATACATTGGTGGGGGTAAATGTTGATAATTTGTTTGTAAAGAAGAGCTGTACTGATTACTCTGCGGATGACTTTGCCATCCCTGTTCTCTATGACGGGGATCCCTGGGAGAGGTTGAACTCATAAACTCACGTTTTGGTGAAATGGGCACCCCTAATTTATCGTATTGTTGCTGTGGTAGGTCCACTTGTTTTTTTTCTTCTCGTCGAACTAATCTCGGATCTTCTCTGGCACTTGTTTTGCGAAGAATATCAATAAAGACTTCAGTCATATTCACAAAAATGCACACACATGTCCTAAAATTAATTATATAAAACAGTTTGTTATACGATAACACCTACGCATTATTATGTACCGGGACGCGCCATGTCGGAAAAAAAAAACTCGATTTGCTCGTACTTTGCAGTAAATAAGGCAGCCACTTCACGAGCACAATTTAACGTTTAATTATTTTTTTATTTGTTTACCTTAACTAGATAATCACCACCCAAACGTATCAATTACTTACTTCCTTTTATAAATTTAACTTGTTAAATGTCAAGTCAACCAGCACTAAACACAAATTGTGTTAATTTAGGTACACTAGCGACATCTGATACAATTAAAATAAAACTTTACGAATAGTTATTATTACACACACTAGAGAGCCAAAAATAATAAACTGGCGCTATTTTTAAATTATTTCTCACAAAAATATTACCTTTAACAAACGGACTAAAATATAAATCATACTCACAAAATTAAAAACAAATCAAACATGCACTTTTATTAATTGCAAGCTTATTTTAAACTGCAAAATAGTATTTAACTTTTAACATTAACTTTTTTTAAAAATACATAAAACGAACTAATAATTTCTGAATGTAAAATATAATTAGCTTTCTAATTACAGCGACAGGTTTTGTACAAAATACAGCAAAGTTTACCGCCAAAAACTGTTAAAAAAATGATTATTTCTATGTAGATACAAGCACATTTTTAAACTTTTAATTTGGCATTTTTGAACAACAGTCCAAGCTTCTCTTAAATCTGCAAAAACAACGTGTGAAATGTATTAAGAGTCAGTTTCAAATATCGATAAAGTACCTCTTCAAAAATTAATTAACGCAGCAAATTTTTATCATCTTCTTCATCGGTCGAAAAAAAGTTTAAGGGTGCAATTAACAAGATTACGCTCCTGTACCAATTGGAAATTTTGGTCCTCAACTACAGGCGCTAAGCCCACACGGTCTTTTCTGCGCACAATCAATACGGTTGCCTAACATCCATCCATTTTCCCGATATTGCCCTTTGCGAGCCGTCTTTAAAAGTGAAAAAAATCAACATTTATGTATAAATGTTAGAAAAATGTAATCATAACTGTGTTTTCTCGATGCAGGATACGTTTTATGTGATATGAGGCCCGCAAAGTAAGTAACATTTCGTAAAACTATTATTTTTTGAAAATAATTTTGAAAATTGTTTGAAAACTAATGTCGATTTCGTAGCGTAATGTGATACATTGAACTTTAAATAAAAATAAAATTTAAATCGCGTAAGTTAATTAGCTGACCGATGCCCTCAGTAAGGTACTTGAACAATTTAGTATCAATTTGTAACTCCTTTAGACATATAACAACGCGTAATGTATTTTAAACGGAGTATGTTGCATTGTTGTTGAGTTCCTGCTTCGTGTGTCGTGTTAAAAACTTTTTTCATATCTAATGTGTTTAAGCGGAAGAAAAATTATTGCATTGGATGCTCTAGTTGTAGCAGATAAGTGACGTCGGCATTGTAGTGGATCAATATAACATCGGCGCTAGTCGTCGCGACGCCATATATACATTTTGCCCTACTATGAATCACGAAATTAGTAATCTATTGTGTGGCATAGCAGTACAGCAATGTAATTTTCTTTTGCTACTGATCATTTAAGTTCTTAACATTTTTATTTCGCTGTTTTAAATTTTCGTTAGCCTACCAAGATCTCGACACAATTTAAATCGAACCAATATCGAAGTTACGTGCGGGTTTTACGCTGTTTCGTAATTTTTAAACGTTAGAGCGCCTCAAAATCTTTTGAAGATCGCGGTTGCCTACGTTAAAGTAAATTCCTGTGATTTTAAAAATCATGTTTCGTTTATTTTATTTCCGCAGAAGCCTCAATGAAACGTAGAATAGATAATGCACAAGATAACAAAAGGCCTTAAGAAAAAGAAAAAAGGCAAAAAATCGAAGCATAAAGAAGAAGAACTCTTCAAACCTGAGGAATTAGAGGCATATCGAAGAGAACACCAGCAAGTTGCAGCAGAAGTAGAAGTCGCAACAGAAACTAGTACATCTGGAGTTGATAAAGATGAATGGAAAAGATTCAATGCACTTACTGCTGGCATCGATACCATCTTAAAAAAAACTCAAGGTAATTTTTAATCGCTCTTATTAACAAGTTTTAACGCCACTTGCTACAGACAGAACTTTGAAAAGGGTGAACCAATGAAACCGAAAACGGGCTATTCTAAATCTTACATAATATTTATTACATATATGCCTGACAGAGTGTTCTTTAAAGTAAATATGATAGCACTTGATATTATGTTCAAAAAATCTCCAAGTTTCGCTACACACATCCTTTATATCTTCGCCATACATAGGTGATAGGTCCACCGAAATTTGAGACAACTCGTTGTTTGAGTCCCCTACAACTCGTTGTTTGAGTCCCCTGATCTTCCGTAGAGAAGGGCATCTGAAGATTTTGCCCCTCAAGAAAAAATCGCACGCTGTCAGATCTGTCGATCTCGCAGTTCATGGAATATTCCCTAAGCTGGAGTTGATGCAATTTGGAAAAAGATGTGCCATTTCCATCGATTGTTGCGCGGTATCGTTGGTCCATCTTAATGGAACCATGTGTTGTTGTTGACCTTTGGATGTCCGGTACTCTGAGCGCTCTACCATTTGGACACACCGCTTTGCTGTGACTGTAACGCAATTCCAATTGTCGTCCTCATGAAAGAACGGGCCAATAATCGAAGAACTCAAACAAAGAATTCGCCACGAAGTGTCTCAAATTTCCGTGAAAATGTTGCACCTACGATACGAAAAATGTGGGAAGCCCAAGGGAGGTTCCCTTATGAATGATCTGTTCAAAACTTGAGAACTTTTTAAAATAATATCAATGTTTCATATTTGCTTAATAGAACATCGTCTCATTAAATATTAGTAACAAACATTTAAGACTTAAAATCGACCACCTTGTATTGAATTGTAAAGTCAAGAAGCGATACTGGTCAAGTGGCCATGGTACTGCATATTGTAAAATGTTGCTTTGTGTGTTTTATTTAACTATTGTAGCTTAAGACTGTTTCTTGAAACGTAAAAAGTAAACGACAATTTATAGGTCAACATACGTAAAGAAACAAGCCGCACTTCCGGCGATGACGTGTTGCATTTTCAAAAATGTATTTTAAAATTAAAGTTTTTAACAAACTTCTTCCCATTTTTGGAAACTCTCTAAACTTTTATATAATATAATAAATACTTTTATCAGACACTTTATAATATTAGTAATTTATTTGTGTCCTAAAAAAATTTATTACACTTGGCAAAAATGTTAAAATTCACCTTCATTCTCGAAACTGCATGCAGAACCCTAAAAAAATATTATAAATGTTAATGTATTTGTTCTTGTTTCAGACGATTTAAGTCGTATAAAAAGCACATCGTTTTTTCAACGCGTACCACCACCCAGTGAATTACAAAAGCGAGCAAAGGAAGAACAATTAGTTGAGGAAAACGCAGCTAAAGAACTAGAAGAAGCTCCATTGCCTCAGCCTGGTATTGTTGCTGTATCAGAATCAGAATCAGAAGAGGAAGACGAAGAAGATATTTTTGATACATCATATATTGATGCTTTAGCTGCAGCTGACGTCAAATTAGCTTACATACCAGGTAATAAATAAACGTATTTAATTACTAAACGTTTAACTCACGATGTCTCGGTTGCTTTACAGAATCTCCAACTGAAGAACCGGAAGGAGATGATCCTTTCGACACTTCCATCGCTGAGAGAGCTATTTTAGGACCAGCTGTCGAAAGAAAAGGGAAAAAACTTGTACCTCTAGGTTCTGCGGTTGAAGTTTTAACAGGACGAGTACAAGCATCAAGTTGTGTGCCAATTAAAAGGCCAACAAGTAGGAGAATAATCCATAGGGAACAAGATTTGCTTCTCTCCAGTTTTGATGATAACGCCAATGCTATACCAAATGCTGTAAAACGTAAGTTTTTGAAACAACTGTCTCAACGAACATGTTAAAGAAATAAAGTTTAAAATGCTACTCTTGTTCGTGAATTTATATTTAATGGTTAGAGAGCTACACACTCTTAATTGGGCCAAATTTCGCGCTGAAGGACTCATACTTTAGATAACCTAATTTAAGAACAAATTTAACAATATTTTGCTAAAAATGTGATTAATTAAAAACTCAAAAAACTTCTACTTCTTGGCAGTCAAACAGTTAATGCATTTTGTTAATTCGTTTTTTTATTACAATTTCTCGGATTAAAATTCTTCCGTAAAGAATGATTTTAAGAATGTCCCTTGGTTAATTTTAAACTCCTCTTTTGAAGTGTTTTTACAATCTTTTGTTGGCAAAATGTTATTGAGCGGCGTAGAAACTACGTGAAGTGACTAAGGGCCGGGAAATCCCCTGGCGTGTTGGACAATTCCAACCACACCCGCTTTTTACTTGATAACTTTTTACAAATATATTCAGTTATTAAATTTTATCAACGAAAAAAACGGTTAATATACAATTGTTTAGTTAGGAATCTATGTATGTAGGTACCGTGTGTTCAAAAAAATATTTTTTTTAAACAAATGCGAGATCCCCACGTTGAGCGTCAAATTTGAAACACCCTGCATCACAGGAATATTGCTATGTACAATTTTACGTCGAAAATTCAAACAACTTTGGATTTTTTATTCTTTAGAATTATAAATTATTAAAAAATTAGGAACGATAACTTTTTCTGTCACAAAATTTTTGTTTTTTATTTTTTTTATAGCGTCTACGACTTCGGTAATGCATATGGCCGCCAGGTGTAAATATTCATGTAATAAAAATTTCAGAAATCACACCACCTAACAACAAACCAAGTCTTTTGGACGATGATGCTCCGTTGCCATTATCAGATGAACCAATCGACTTAAGTAGATCACTTCACCAGGTGGTTCCTCCTCCTGTAACTGAAGCACAGCCGAGTACAGTAAACTCCATATTAGACGAATTTGATATTATCGCAAAGCAATTAGCCGAAGAGGACGACGAATTCGCGTTACTGGCCGCTGAAAGTTTAACAAAGCAAACAGTCGTACCGATAATCCCAACTACCACTTCTTGTGATACCGCCAGGGAGACCTGGAATGCTTTTGGCGATGAGTAAGTTCACAAAATCCTATTCACAAACTTAAAACTAAACTTCAAAATGTACCAACAGTAAACCAAGACCAACTGAAACTGAAGAATTAGAAACCGCAGAAGATCCATTCGATACAACATTTGCCGAGAATATTTTGCCGGGAAAGTGTGAGCTAAAAATTATCGAAAGTGAAATTTTAAACGCAGAAAACGATTTCGATTTTAATCCTCGCGGTGAAGAAAAACTAGCTGAGCTTATTAAAAGTCAAGTTAGTATACAAATCACTGATCCTGCAGGACAAAACGATTTATCAGCACTAGATCGAATACCAGGTAAATAATTTCTAATAAATCTGTTTAAAAATCTGTTTATTTGATAACATTTCGCTAAAATCTCCTCCAATTATTAAAAAAAGGTTTAATTCATTCGCGTTGTATTACGTCACAACAAAATTTAAAATTATCTTTTTTTAAAACATATAAAATCTTTTAATGACTACTGCAATCTGATTGTAGAGTGTTAAACATTATTTTTGGACCCTAGAAATGGATCCTGTAATTTTTATTAAGTAAATGTAAAATTTGTAAGAAGCCTAAATACACTTTTAAGTGATCAATTATCAAATAAAAAATAAAATAATTGGAATTTTACAGTTGCATCGTACTGCTCGTAGTTTGCCACCGGTTTCTTTAAATTAAAGGCGACAAAACTGCAAAGGTATTTTTGTTTCGACTAAAATAGTAAATGAATGTTTGTCTTTATTTGATGTTGTATGTCAAAAGTAATCCCCTTCTCTCGTCTTCTCGTGTTTTTTTATATAATACTGAATGCCTAGCAAATATTTAATTACACCTTTTAAAAATTATTTTGCACAATTATTAAGAATTATAAAAATGTAGTACATACAGGACCTTAACTAGAAACAATACAGACATTTTAAGCCTCGAATTTTAAATACGTTTATTGCATTTTGTGTATGGATATGGGGGAAATATTAAAAATTATGAATGAAAATATAATACGTAATTATTTTTCTTAAGTAATTAATTTGATTAGATTAATGTGTTATTAAACTCAATTATATATTATACAATTTTTGTTATTATTTATTTGTACAGTCTCCCTACTTTTGAAACCTCACTCATCTTAAAAACCATAGAGTCGCTTAAATTGGATAAAACATGCCTAATTTTGTGCCTATTGACAGCTTTTTCATAGTCTTCGTGATTCAGAAGTTATTCAAGAAAAACTAAAATAAAAATATTTAACTGTGATAGGATATTCAGAGCTGGGCATTACTTAAGTATTTTTTTTACTTCAGTACTTTTCCGGTACTTAAGACTTGTACTGTAGTACATTTTATAATTAGTTACTTAGGACTTGAATCTCAAGTACTTCGGTGAAAATACTGGTCCTTCTTACTTGTATTAGTACTTCAGTACCACAAAAATTACTTAAGTACTTTGTAAAATACTGCAGTACAGTGCAAGGTACTTAAGTACTTTTAGTGAACACAAGTACTTTTTAAGATATTAGGTTTTATAAGATAGGAACTGTGGTTTTCAACGTGTTACAACTTGTCTAAAGTTTTAAACACAACCCGCATATATTTTTGTACGTCTCATATAGGTACAGGCCCGGACTGGCCATCTGGCAGTTCGGGCAAATGCCCGAAGGGCCGGTGCCCGAATGGGCCGGTTTGGGCCGGTCTAAGCTACGGGCTTAATAAGTTCGGCGCTGAAGTAAACGGAGCGCAAAAATTATTATAAAAGGTGGGTATAATACGGGCCGTATTCAATCTTAACGTTTTTCAGGGGCTCCACAATACGCAATAGCGTCGTATGTTTGATCGCGCCACTCGTGCTTCAGAAATAGTCCCGATATTATCCGAAACCTGACGCATAGCTATAGATGGCGTGTGCATGTGTATATAGTAGTTTCATAATCTACTTATTTTATAAAACACATTGTTTATTAAACAGATTCATAATAAATATATTGATACGAGTTTATTAGGTCTGCGTAAGTGGTTACCATATAAAGCTTTTAGTGGGCCATAGAAGTTGATGCATGGTCTAAAACTAATTTTAAGATGGAAAAATATCATTAAAAATTCATGACACTAGATTTTAGCGATTTTAGAAATATTCGCAAGAGTAAAGTGCCCGTATTTTAGGTTTTCAAAAAAGTTTTTTTGAAACTTTTTTAAAATTCTTAAAATACTAGCACTTTACTCTTGCAAATATGTCTAAAATCGCTAAAATCTAGTGTCATATGAATTTTTATTGAATTTTTTTGAAACTCAAAATTACCATGCACCAACTTTTCGTAGGGATAAAAAATTTTGAGAAACCTACAATAAAAATCGTTTCCATTTATTGCAGACTTTTTGAATGTTAAAATTACTTCAAAAATAAAAATTGAAATTTTAACGTCAAATTTTACATTTTGGTTTTATTATTAATTCTAAATAATCTTTTCCCATGAGTTTTTTTTTTTGTATAGGTAAGTTGTTTTCAATAAGGGCACATTACTCTTATGAGTATTTCTGAAATCGCTAAAATCTAGTGCTGTATGAATTTTTTAATTTTTTTTTTATCTTAAAATTAGTTTGAGGTAATGCACCAACTTTTATCAAGAACTAAAAATTTACAATAAAATCCATGATAAAAATTATTCCATTTGTTGCATACTTTTTGAATGACGCTGTATAAAGAATATAACGTGAAAAATTAATAAATTAGTTGTGAAAAATAATAGTCAAGTTTCTTTTAAAAAAATCAAAAACATCAAAAGTTCTTAATTTTTTAAATTTAAATCAATTGATTTTTTAAATAAAAATTAAATTTTTACCAACCCTGGCTGTGGGCCTCTATAATCTGAATGCCCGGGCCGATTTTTGTTCCCAGTCCGTCACTGTATAGGTATATAGAAGTTTAGCAGAAATGTTCATAGTAAATGTGCTGTAGTGTCGCTCTTATCATTATATTAATGGAAAAACAAAACGTTTTCAAAATTTATTAACAGTATATAATAGTAAAATCTATTTGAGCACATCTAATAAACTACTCCTAATATATTATGCGTTCAGGATACACTTGTCACAAAAATAACGCCCCAAATGGCGATTGAGGTATAGTTTTTATAAAAATGTAAAAGAAAGAAAAGTTTTTGCCTTACTAGGAAATTAATTTTGAACAAATCTGTTTTAGTCTACCACACAAAGAGTGTTCAAAAAATCGAAACATACATTTTCGCGTCGTAAACTGCCAGAAATTTACAATTTAGAGAAAAATGTCATAAAAAAACGGTTCAAAATCCATTTTTAATTTTACCTGTGCAAAATTGTTAACTGCTTTTTTAATAAACTGTAATAATTTACTATTATAAAGTAATAAAAATTTACATATTTTGTAATATTTTTAAGTGGTTGCTGACATCAAAAAGGGTTTTATACTAGTAACATCAGTAATGTTATAGTCTCTAAATAATATTTGCAAAAAGTACTTGAAGAGTACTTGAGAAATATGTACTTAAGTACTTTTTGCAAGTACTTGTATGTAAGAATCAGTACTTTTAAAAATAGCGGTACTGGTACTCGTGATCCAAGTACTACTTGTCATAAATACTTAAGACTTAGGTAATTTTTGGCCAGTAGATACTTGCCCAGCTCTGGCTACATTCTAATCTTATTAAATTTTATGTTTAACGGTTCGTCTATCTTGGACTGTCATTAATATAACAAAAAAAATGAAATTTTTAAAAAATCAGTTTTTTCTTTTAATAACTTTTAAACTAAGAAAGCTTTGAAAAATTTCTAATTAAATGGGCATAAAATTTCGCGTGATACCAATAGTGGGATAAGTTATTTATAACAATCTGCATTTTGAATTATTGCTTGCTGTTATAGTTTGAATATTTTTTTAATTATTTTATTACGCCTGATTTATTTATCTATTTTTAGTAAAAATATAGAAGTATAAAAAATTACAATATTAAAGAGGATTTAATTAAAATAACTTAAAAAGATTCGTGATTTCAAATTTTACTTTTTTCCGTAAAATATGGGGTAATGCTAATGTCGATCTTGTAGTAAAAACCCTGGTTACGGTCCTGGTAAAGTGGCATAACGCAATTTTGTTCTGGTTATACACAAATCTTGTGTAACTTCATATCATACTTTCCAAATTTTTGAAGTACCTCCAATGGGTGTCCAGAAAAATAGTCAATTGTTGTTACGCCACTGTAGATTTTTACCGGCGTCATATTAACACTTTAAAAAATGTTACAGAGTCCGAGCTAAATACAATCCAACCACAACATCGAGACTTATTAGGTGGAAGTATCACCGATTTATCAAATTTAGGAGACCAGCCGCTGAAACCAAAAGAGCAGATCGACGAAAACTACATTGAATACTGTGACCCGTTTGATACTTCTATAGTAGAAAACGCTACTATTCCAGGAACGATCGAACTCAAATTTTTAGAAAAGGAATTACTCAGTGACGTTAAAGTCGAGCACCAGGGATCGTTAAGTGACGACGATTTTGATCCCAGAGCAGAAGAATCGAAATTACAAAGAAAACGAAAAAGTAGTGCAGGTTTTAAAAGTGTAGCTTTCTCGTTACCGTTGCCGATCGGACAAGATTTGCTAGAGGACGAAGACGAAAATAGGAAAGCATCCAAACCACTAACTCCCTACTACGAGCGCCAAAATTCTGTGCCAGAACGACCGTTAGATGAAGAAGACATTTCTGATACAGACCCTTTTGATACGTCATACATAAACGATATCGCGCCAGGTAAAGCCGAGTTACGATTAATCGAAGATGAGCTATTTAAACCAGAAACTGCTCTAAGGCTAAGTATTTATGATTCCGATTTTGATCCACGAGACGATAAGCAAGTAGCCGTTGCCAAAGTGGTACAGACAATAAAGGAAATTTCTGATTCCTCCAGTTTTAAAAAGCCCAAGCAATTAGCTTTCAAAGAACCTCAACAAATTGACTTACTTGCAGCAGACAACGATTCTGCAGTAAAAGTCTTGACACCCGCTGCTGAAAAACCGACGGATTTTGAAGACTTATCATACGCAGATCCCTTTGATACGTCAATAGCCTGTAACATTTTGCCAGGAAAAACTGAACTTAAGTTACTCGAAACTGAACTTATACATTCTGAAGTCCCCTTAAAACGGAACTTAACGGATCCTGACTTTAATCCAAGAGACGCCCTAGAAGCAAACAAAACAGTGCAAATCACTGAAGAAAAAAAGGTAGCAAGTGAACCAATACCGGATTTATTGGTGGCAAGTGATGCTGTGAATGTCAAACCCCTTACACCAGTTGTAGGAGCTCGGGTGAGCTTCGATATCGGCGATTTCGAAGAAGACATTGATCCGTTCGATACATCCATCGCCGAAAATATTGGTCCTGGTAAAACCGAACTCAAACTATTAGAATCTGAATTAATTTAAACTTATTCGTCACTCAGCATCCATTAAAAAATAGTAAAATGGACGCTAAAGGAGCAAATCCATTCCTTTTTGCGGAGGATGATTATTCCTCAAATTATGCCGCTGCTTCAAACCCATTCCTTATGGCAGACGACGATTACCTCGATCAGTCAGCCAACGACAATCCATTTTTATCACAAACGGCAGCTACGATGGCGCCGTCAAATTCCACGAATCCTTTCGCCTTCGATCCGATGGATTTAGGGCCTGCTGAAGCGCAACCGGCCGTCGACATAAGTTTAACGTTTCAATCCACCTTTGCTGGTACAAACGCATATTCTAATACTACTGCAAACATACCGATGACTTCCGACTTTTTCGGTACAAACGCAGTTCAGAATTTCCCCCAAAATAGTTCAAGTTCGACAATAATCAACGTTGCACCACAAAAACCAACGGATTTAGATCTTAAACACATGAACGTTGTTGGAAGTGTAAATGACTCAAATATGTTTGCCATGGATGATGAAAATGGCAAACCATCTAGGCCTCCGCATCCCCTTCCTCCTCGGCCGCCACCTTCCAAAGAAACTCAAGATCTATTGATGTCGGTTATGGGGGCAATGGATGCGACTAGTTCTCATTTATTAGATCGAATACCTCCAACACGTACACCAAGTCCGGTTTCGATGCGAGATTTACATTCACCGAGCCCAACCCCGGAGCCACAATTCGCTGATCTTCTCGACGTAGGAGACAAAACTCCCACAAATATGACCCCCGAACATAAACCAGAACAAATGAACGATCTCCTATCATTAGGCGAAGATAATGAACGACACGACATCAACCAAAATCCACCGTTAATGAATCAATTCAATCACATGCAAGCACAACCTCCAGTACCCCCACCTCCACGACCCGTACCTCCAGTTGCTAGGCCCCCTAGACCACTACCACCTCAAAAACCACCTCCACCCTCAATTGTTCACACAAATAAATCTTCGGCACCACCAGTAGTGCCCCCACAACCTGCATCACACCAATTTGCTCAACCACAAAACAACACAGTACAAAATAAAAAAGAACCTGTTGAACAATCAAATGCGGAAATGATCGATATGTTCGGTGTAGAAAATGTACCCTCACAAGCACAACATAAACCAATTACTTCAGCCGATATAATGAACTTATACAATGCGCCCCCTGCGGCAAAACCCGAGCAGCAGGATCTATTATTCGATTCAATCGAACCTGAAATGAAAATGAAACCAGAACTTATTAAACCTGAAACAATAGAAACACCAAGAGAACCATCTATGTTTGAGGAACCCGTCGCTGAACCAATCGTTGAAAACAGCCCGCCCGATATTGTACCCACGATCGATCCGGTTGAAGCTACTGTCCAAACACCGATCGTACAAGACAGCTTCTTATCTCCTGAACCTTCCCAAGGAGATCAACAAATGGATACAAGTGATAGTCAGAGTAAAGATTCCGTTTCCAGCGTTACATTCAATCCATTTGCGGGAACCGAAGAAGGCTTTAGTCCCGTGAAACCAGTCAACACATTCCAGCAGGAAACAAATCCAACACCAGATATATTTGGGTCCAACGTTACCACTTTCCAACAAGAAGCGCCTAAAGCACCCGACATATTTGGAATCAATCAAATTCAGGATAATTTCGGTTTTGGTGATTTTAAAAAAGGGGACGATTTTGATGCCTTTGCTGCTAAATTTGAATCGGCCGCTAAAGAAGAAACTAAAAATGGTGCTTTTGATGCATTTGTCGAAGGAAGCACTGGAGGAGCATGGGGAACTGAGCCACAAGGTTTCAATGATATGTCTTCGGGATTCGATGCCGAGGAACCTTTCGACACCTTCTTGTCGATGCAGGAGCCCCCAACTGTGCCACAGAGTACACCCAATAAATTAAGCAAAGCTCCGTCACAAGATTCTGATGAAGAAAAAGACTTCTCTGTATTTATCAGGTAGGAATTATTTTAATTTATATACCTAATAAATTGGCTTAACATTAATCGGATGCATAAACCAAATAAAATAAGAACAATGAGGACATAAATTGCAAACACATACTAACTGTTACGTTTATTAATACACTCTTTTTCTTTAGGCCCAAAGCAATTGAAGGTGCTTTCGTAGATGAAGCAATGCCCGTACTAGCACCACCACCTGCTCCAATACAAAATGCGTATAATGATACATCTCCACGCTTTAATCCTTTTGATCAACAAAGCGAACCTGCAGCACCTGCTATTGGTCAAGAAATGTCATTACCATTTTGTAAGTAATATTATTATTATCAATGTTTTTTACACAGCTAATTGGGCAAACTATCGACTTGATATTTATTTAAAAAGTCAAAGATTGGCCTAAATTATCGCAATGAGTTATTGCATAGTAGCAATATCTTGCTTATTAGAGCCATGAAGTCGTTAAATTGGGGAGTAGTTGCGTAATTTGGTGCTGAATCCAAATCTAAAATCAGCTGAAGTCATTCAGGAAAAACGAAAATCTTTTTTTTTTTTTAAATAACTTTTGACTCAAGAGGGTTGTGGACCTTTTATTTTAAATTTGAATTCAACATCAAATTACTTTGCCCCAATTTAGCGGAAGTTATGTTATAGCCAGGGGCGTCAAGTGACGCCGCCGGGGGAAAAATTTGCATGGGCCCCAAGTAAATAAATTTTTTGAACATTTATTTGCTAAACAACAAATTGTGGATGATGTCCGGGCCCCTGTGAATCCCGGGCCAGGGTAATTTTAAGTAATCGCCCTCCACTCCAAGATTTCCATGTTGAGCCTCGACTTTGGGACACTTTATGTACAGGGTGTTTCTTAAATATTGTAAACAAATTTGGGAGGTGATTCCTTATCGAAAATTAAGGGGTGTCTTTTATATAAATGTTTTTCCCTAGACGTCTCCTTTCGGAGTTACACCCCCCTAAAGGGGAGTGGTAAAATAAGGTTTTTATTTTATTTCTCAAATTTGGAGACGTGTAGGAGAATGATATTTGGTAGATGTTTTATAATTATTGAAAGGTTTCCTACAGTAATATTTAATAATGTCCCACCTTCACAAGGGGCTGAAAAGTGCGACCCCTGTTGCTTTTTTTATCAGAACCTTTTGATGGGTTGAAATTTTACACAGTAAAAAATTGATGGATTTACCACAGTGCTCGAAAAATTCCATAACGCCTACAAGAATATAGATTACAGAAAATAAAAAAGACGATTTTTTTTCACAACAGCGGACACAAAAATACAACGCACTGATTCTCAAGAAACCCCTCCGACTCCTCTATTCGATGACGACGTTTCCCAACCACTGGAACCATTCCCTAGAATTAATTATAATGAAGAAGATGGCTGGGAAATGCAATTACGGCAGCCCAATAAAAAGAAAATTACCGGTCAAAGGTACATATCTGTATATAATAGCTTAACACTCTTTGTTATCATTTGTTTTACAGGTTTTGGAAGAAAATTTTCATTCGTTTACTGTCGCAGCAAGATTGTATACTTTTACAATTATTTAATCTAAGGGGTGATAAGGATCCCTTTCAAGAACTGCCGCTTCAACCATGTTATTCCGTGTCTGATATAGGAGCTCAACAGTATGATACGTACGGAAAAATATTCACGCTTAAGTTGCAATACATTTTTTACAAAGAACGGCCGGGTGTTAGGCCGGGACAAGTTAAAAAAGCTGAGCGTATCACCAACAAACTGTCTCAGTTTGCTTCTTATGCGATTCAAGGCGATTACCAAGGTAATAAATATTTCGGCACACTCTGTATAAATATCTAAATTTTTCAAATTGTAGGGGTCAAGGAATTTGGGAGTGATTTAAAAAAATTGGGTCTGCCCGTGGAACATGCACCTCAGGTCTCACAGTTGATGAAACTTGGATCCTTGAATTTCGAGGATTTGAAACAATTCTCAGTCTGTATAGAAGAAGCGTTGTTCAAATTACAAGCGCATCGAGATCGGGCATTGCATTACAAAATGGAAGAAGTGCAAATTACCTCCGTTGATGAATTGCACGTCGAGCAAGATGCAGAAGGTATGTTTTAAATTTAAGGATAATAATGGCAAATTAATTTTTATTACTCTAGGTCACATTGAAAAACAAATAGCAAGAGTTCGATTGTTTTTCCTTGGTTTTCTAACAGGAATGCCGGACATAGAGTTGGGAGTAAATGACATGAGACGACAGGGTAAAGAAGTTGTGGGTCGCCATGATATTATACCAGTGATCACAGAAGAATGGATTAGATTAGAAAATGTTGAGTTTCATTCGTGTATTCAACAAGATGAATATGAAAACTCACACATTATTAAGTAAGATTTTTTTTGTTTGCAGTCTTTATATAAGTAAGTGTGCCATCAGGGCCGTCGAGTGGGCAGAGGGGGTATCATGGGGTGAAACTCCCGGGTCCTAGATTCACAGGGTCCGGACATCATGCCACAATTTGTTTTTCAGTAAATAAATTTTCAAATAATTTATTTACTTGGGGCCCAGGTAAATTTTTCCCCGGCTCCCAGCGATGACTCTCGACGCCCCTGTGTGTCACGAAGAAGCCGATAAACAGTTTATTTGGCATACGAAATTATTCAAATGCTGGCATGAATAAAAATGATTTTGTAAATTTTGTGACACGCTTGATTGCGCAAAGCATACTTATTTTAATTTCACAAAAAAAAATATATAGGGTGTCCCAAAAAAGTTGTTGCACCCGGGCGCCGATATGTAGATGGCCGGTCCTGAAATACGGTGTCGATTTTTTCAACATTTCAACACAAAGAGATTGAAAAATCATTCATTACTTTAACCCTTTTAGACCGACCAATTTTTACCATAGGAACATGCCCAGGACCAGTGGCGTACGCAGAAAAAATATTTCAGGCTAGATCACATACTTCAGTTTTAAAACAATCATAAATTCTGACATAATTTAATGCGATGGTAGTACTAGTGGTACAAGGAAAAAAAAAACATAAGACTGATGGGACTAACAATAAGTCATGACTAAGTGGCGCATAAAATGTTTACAAGCAATTACTTGCAAAAGGAAATGTTTTTATTGTTGTATTTTTACATATTATTATCTAGTAAAATTTATATTAACTGATAACAATAGATCTTACCTTATTTGATAGCAATATACACTATTTATTTATTTTTTTAATTACCAATTCACCTTAAACTCTTCACGCAGCTGTCAAATGGAAGCCACTGACCGAACAAATTTGCGCGAAATTCAATTTTTCACTTGTTCACTGCATTGAATAAAACCTTGCAGACGGTATTGGGACAATAAATCCCAAACTGTACTTAAAATCGAGGTATCAGTCCTAAAAGAAATTTCTTTGGGACATATTGTCCTATTAGATTAACACTGACTTTCATTCAAATGGTATAAATAATTAGGGCTGAAAGGGTTAAATAATGTGTTAAATTGTTTTAGCTTCAACTTCATTTTTCCGTGATTGCATAATAAAAAAATATTTATGACAATATTTAAAAGAAGGCAGGTTTACTCAATATGTATATTAAACAATTTTGCAATTCCGCCAAAAAGTCTTCTAATGTTTTTTTGCTTCAGAAACAATTTAATGCCTGTTTTTTGTACATAATACTATTTACAGCTAAGTTGGCTTTGGGTTCCAACATTTCTAAAACCAATTTCTTTGGAATTCAAGTACATACAAAGGATTAGATTTGAAAATAACAACATAAATGTTGAATATTTAATCCAATTATTTTTTCCATTCCAGATTTAAGCCCCCAGATGCTTGTTATATCGAACTGATGCGATTCAGAGTAAGACCACCTAGAAACAGGGAACTTCCTTTACAGCTAAAGGCTTCAATGAATATTACGGGGAATAAGGTGCAACATTCATAAAATATTAATAATACTAAGACTGGGTCTTAATATTTAATAATTTTTAGGTTGTAATTAAAGCAGACGTACTAGTGCCTGGATTTGCCTCACGTAAATTGGGCCAAGTCCCATGCGAGGATGTGATGATCAGATTTCCTATACCTGAATGTTGGATATATCTTTTTAGAGTAGAAAAACATTTTAGATACGGATCAGTTAAATCATCTCATCGAAGGTAAACTTTACAGTTGCCAGTGATTAACATTCAAATAACATGTTGTTTGTTTTTAGGAGTGGTAAAATTAAAGGAATCGAGAGGTTTTTAGGAACTGTAGAAACTTTACAAGAAAGTTTAATAGAAGTCACTTCCGGTCAAGCTAAATATGAACACCAACATAGATCTATCGTTTGGAGATGTCCCAGGTTACCAAAAGAGGGCCAAGGTAAGAATTTTTTAACTTCAAGGAAGTTCACATTCGATGGGATTTCATAGGTATTCCACTTATTATTGAAGATAAAGAAATGGTTACATTAAATTGTCGAGGAAAATTCAAAACTATTCCAAAAAAATCGGATTTTGAGTTATTTGAAAAAAAAAGTATTTTTGGGTCATGCGAACCACATGGTACAGAATCACCTGAATTTAATTATAAATTTTTAATTTTTTAAGGTGCTTACACGACCCATAATATGGTTTGTCGTCTGGCTTTAACGAGTTACGACCAAGTACCGGATCAACTGGCAGATCATTGTTATGTAGAATTTACAATGCCAGCAACTCAAGTGAGCCATACAACTGTACGTAGTGTTAGTCTACAAAATTCTGACAGTGACGATCCACCAGAAAAATATGTTCGTTACCTTGCAAGACATGAATACAGGTACTTATCAAAAAATATTTACTTATACGTATTGAACTTTAATAATATGCCATAATTTATATACAATCTGCAGAGAACATTGAAAAACTTTGCTGATTCGAAATTTAATTTTAAGTATACAATCTAAACAAAACAAAAATATATTTTTGTAACATCTCTTTTGTCTTTTTAGGAATAATTAAACAAAAATTGACTATCTCCAAAAAACATTTGAAAACAAAAAACAAATGCCAAATGTCACCTAATACTGCCAATAATTATCAGTAAAAAATAATAAATTACCAAACCTAGTACAAAATCTTTACAAGAGGGTTATTTATTTCTGTGAAGTTTAATTTTTCATTTTTTTATTTAGTCATGAGTCCTTCTACTGTTAGGTGTTTGTAGTTACGTAATTTTTATTCTAGGGTTGGTATTGAACACACTGAAGGTGAAGGAGTCGCAGCTTACAGTGCAGCAACTTCTTATTCAAGACCAGCGGCTGCCCCTGCTCCAGAACCACCTAAACCGGTGGTGGAGGAGGAATCTAGCGATGACAGTGATTAAGATAATAATAGTTTAACACCTTCGGGCAAAAATCAATACCACTAACGCAAGTAATACGTAAATGAAACATTTCTTGTGGCAGCTAAGTAGAAAAAATTTAAATTTAATTCATTATTTCGACATCTCTTTGTTGTTAATTCACTTTGCTTATTGTTTTGTTTTTGCTTTTTGTTTAATACATTTTTATGCACATATTAATACATAATCTTCCATTGTATAAAGCTTTGATGTAAATAAATGTTGCTTTTTTAGTTTTTTTTTTTTTTTTTTTTTTGTTTTTTTCAGTTAATTGAGGTGTGCTTTATAAATATCTATCTGTGTTATTAAAATGTAGAAAAATAACTTTAAATCTCCAATAAGTAGTTTTAAAACTTTTAAAGCTTTCCAAAAATAATTTCAAAAAGGTATATTATGTATTGTAAGCAGGGCTCGAAACCGAAAACAATTTTGGTTAACGGTTAACCGAAATCGAGAACTTTATTTTTATAACGGTTTTTGTTGAAAAACCGGTTTTATTCGTAAAAAAACGGTTTAGTGTTAAAAACCGATTTAAATTATAAACCGGTTAAATTCACCGGTTTTTAAAATTATTTAGATCAGGAATGCAAAGTATGAAAAGATATTATTTATTTATAATTTTATAATAAATGTACAATCAAGAGTTCAGTAATGACTTTTGGTAAACTAATCGCATTTACTACAGATTTTGTATTTTTCATCATGATTTTTATTAAAAAATGATGTTTAAAAAAACGGTTTTTTATTATTTTGGTTAAAGGTTACCGTTTTTTTGCCTTTAAAAATAACGGCTTCGGTTTCGGTTAAAAATCACTTTTTCTGACAAAAAATAACGGTTTACCAGTTTTTTAAACCGGTTTCATGCCCTGATTGTAAGAATGATATGCACTTTGGGGCAAAACTGGAACGATGACTTTGGTGGAATTGTAAATTTACATTTTATTAAAGTGGCTTTTCCAAATTTATTAAATGAAAATAATAATTTGATGTTGCAGTTGGTTTAAATTTCCAGATAAACAAATCATTGATCATTTATTTTGATATTTGCAACTCTGTGAATCAAATTTAATAAAAAAAAGAAATTAACATTTATTTAATTTAGTTAATTCGAAATTTCGTGGTTTCATTTTGTTGCTTCAGTAATTTGTTATTTCTTTTAATAAATAGACACCATTGGTATGGATTATTTTGCCTTAAAATGTATATCAAAAATTGTAATATGCAAAAAAAGTATCTTTTAACTTGAACAAATTTTTAATAATAACTATTTTTTTAGAATTTGCACCAAAAAAAATAAAATTCGCGATATAAAAGAAAACTCAAATTTTTTTATATGTAGCGTCAATAAATCCATAATTTAGAAGTAATTATTACATGGTTTTGTTAACATCTTTCATAGTAAACATTTTTTTATAAAGACTGCCCAAAAAAAGTACTTTTTTTGCAATTTGTATGATGAAATGAATGTAGTATTATAATATTAAATTATAAAATGTTATTAAGTAAGACAAATTGCATATTATTGACATAACTGTGCCCTTTTCCGCGAATTAGCTTAAATATTCTATAAGCGAGTTGCTTTTAACGATTATGTGAACACATGTAACATAAACATGTGGCTATAATATTGTTATGTATATGTTTCAAAATTTTATGCTTGTTAGAATAAATGACAGATGTGTTTATTTAAATCATAAGAAGTAGCAAATAAAATGTATAACTTATTGACGGACAATATCAAAATATAGGTATATGAAACAACTTAACGTAGATTTGTAAGAACTCAGTATTATTTATTTATTACATGCACGAAACAACTAACATTAACAAAAGCAGTCATTTCTTAAAGGATCATGTAGCAGTGATTTCAATGTACAAACAAAACCTTTCCACTAATAATGCTGCTGAATTTTTAAAGCAAATATATGTGTCATTAAGCAGCCAAAATTAATAAATCTGCATCTAGCTTATTTAAAAAATCTAATTAATTCAAAACTGTATAAATTTGCACAACCTTAACAGAATTAAGATTTTTTTGAACTAACATTACATGCCTTTAAGCTTTGACTACTTACTTGATTCATGATATTAAATTGTGGTTGACTTAAATAAGATTGGAAAAGCGTCGAATAAACATGTAGATGTAGTCTTTTTGTGATTTTTGTTAACATATCAATACGATTATTTATCGATTACTATTATTTGAGCATTCTAAAGTGTTTGAATAAAACACGAGAACAGCTAGGGCCACCAAAGATAGTAATAATAATTAAGAAGTAGATTTAAGATATTGTTAGTATGTACGTGTAAAATTGTAAGAAAAACTCTAATGATTATTAAAAAAAACATCCTAAAAGTACCCATATTAGTATGTATAAATTTTTATATCAATGATTTTCCCTCAAATGTGTTAACTAGTTGTATGTTTTTTTTATTTATTTTATTTATTTGTACCATTATTATTATAGGGCTCTGAGCTCTATAACGAGTCGAACGTCTAGTCACTAGTACTTAAGAATGTAAAAAGGCATATTAAATAATATAGTTTTTAGAATAATATTAAGTAAATTTAGCTGTTTTGTGAATTGTGTTAATAATTTAAAAAAGTAGTAGGATGTAGCTTATGCAAATGTAATAACGAATATTATATGTAAAAATAAATTAATCATATACATTAAAATTTATTTAATACAAATAACGCTACATAAAAAAATCGGCATCGTAAATATTACAAAATTCTAAAAACCTGGTATAATATTTAAATAATAAACTCACCTCGTATACCAGGTAGTTCCACTCGCTTCATGCGTGTAGTTCTAATGTACGCTGGCGTTGCTTGTGGTTTTAGTTGCAATAGATTGGTAGGCTTGGACCCTCGGACGTTTGTATGTGACAGCAAGCCACAATGTTAACTAAGCTTACAGTTTTAATTATACCTGTTTTTTAGTTATCGAACTAATTAACACGTGAGTATTGAATGGAAGTTGTGCAACAAATCCACATTTAACGATTGCTAATTTGTATTCCAGTTTAGAATCTGCAGTTAAAAAGTTATAGAACTTCAAAATGGCTCTTCCTGCAAACTATAAACAAGTGTCTATGCCAGGTCCCCAGTCGTCAAATCGTAAGAAATACTGAAATTAATATGTAGAATTTGCTTTAAAATTGAAGTAGGTTTAAGCAATAATTGTAGTAGAATTAAGAAAATCTAAAAGTATAAAGTTTTTTTTGACAGGTAGAGAAGTATTTTGTATGATTTTGAGATGGCTTGCAAATTGCATGTATAATTTTTAAAAGTGCCATATTTTTTTGTCGATGAGAAAGTATCGCATTTCAACAACTGAAAATAATAAGCATGTTTATTTAATTATTACCTTAAAAAGCTATGCATACCATGGTTTGTATTTAAGTCGCCTTCCAAACAATTACCACTTAATTTAAACTGGAAGGCTTTCAATATGTACACACCGTGGTTTTCTGTAGAATAGTGCTCATGATATGCTTTGTTTGTGTTTGTTGTTCAGATTTGCTGTCAGCAGGCGCCCCCATGACTTTCAACATTTTGAAAGGTAACACGAACTATATATACATTAACACACTTCTAGTTATACGCTTACACTAGTAGAATATTTAGACCTTAAGTAATTTTAAGTAATATTCAAATTGTATTATAGTTTTAATGCTTACGCTTTTACGATATTTAAAAAAAAAGTTCATTTGCTAGTGTAAAATAAATTTTGCTTACGTAGAGTATTTGTTACTTACAAGAATTTTATAAATTGTATTCACTCCATACTTAAAGCATAGGTACAATTGAGTTGGTGAAGATTTTAAAGTTATAATGTTATATTGTCCAAACTCTTAAATTACCTCAACATACTTAAAAATATCCCAAATTCGAAAATCTATTGTGTTATTTGTATGTGGTTCAGTCATTCCTCATCAAAGATATGTGACAGTAAAGGTATGTTCTGTAGTTGAAGTTAACTGTGAAATCGAGCATGTTTGATTTTTGCGAGTTGCTAAATGAGGTGAAATTTAGATTGTTGTAAGTTGTTTGTAGAGATCGAGTGTAGTCTTATGTTTTGTAAATGTTGTGTATGACTGTGTTCTACAGGTAGCTAAATACATGAATGAAGTTACTTTTTCCAATTTTGTTAGAAAACAAAGTACGCTGGAGTTATTTAACAATAATATTTTTATGCGATGACGTTTAATTGATACATTTTGAAAATCTCTCACCTTTTCAATTGTCAATATCAATAAATTAAATTTGTTACGCTAGGGTTGATGCAGGTAAGTATTTAAAAATATGTGTGTGATATGTTTGATTTAAAAATGCATTACATGCATGAGTCGTCTGAGCACATTTTTGTGTGTTGTTTTCATCTATGAGTGTTAACAATTTGACCATATTTTCATTTTGTTTTTATAGAACGATTACGAGCATCTGGCACTGCAAATGCTGCAGCCAATGTAAGTTCGTGTTAAATGTAAATATTGTTGAGAATTTTAACAACATTTTGTTATTGTAGAAGGAAACAAACCCTTTCATTACAACTCCCAATGGACATTCAGGATTTTTACCACAAAAAGTCGGAAAAAGCGCGGCTGTAAGTATCACAATATTTTGTTGAATAGCCGAAAAAAATGTGTATTTGTGTCAAGTAACTGAGTGATTACTAGAAAGTTTACGGGAATTTTAAATATTGATTTTGATTGGTTGTTTGTTATCAACACTGATATTGGATAAATACCATCGGATTTATCTTCGGAATTGAGTAAATACCGTTATGTTTATCAAATATTAAATAAAGATAATTCGGCGTGGTGTGAAGGCAGTACAAAAATTCCTTTGGTTTAATTTAATTTAAATCATGCATTATCAATATTATGTGGTAAAGTCTGAAAATTAATTGAAGTCGTGGACTAATAATAAATTTTTAGAATGACACGCGGACGCCGAAACCGCCCAAGGCTCCCGAAAAACCGCTTATGCCGTACATGAGGTATAGTCGAAAAGTATGGGACACGGTTAAAGCACAAAATCCTGACCTCAAATTATGGGAAATCGGAAAGATCATCGGTCAGATGTGGAGAGATTTGCCCGAAGATGAAAAGACGGAATTTGTGGAAGAGTATGAAAATGAAAAAGTATGTTGTTTATTAATCGGCGGTAGGGAGTTTTGTAAATTTTGTTTTTGTAGGTTGAATATGAAAAAACATTGAAAACGTATCATAATTCTCCGGCATATTTGGCTTACATGGCAGCGAAAACACGTGGTAAGTCGGGTAGGTGGTTTCGACTGTCTATTGATGTCGTTGCACTTTTGTTTTACTTTTTTATTAGTTGTTGATTGATTGTAACTGCCAATTTTTGTTTAATGAAAAACCAGTGATCCAATTGTAGATATCCTGATTATTTTTTTAAATTTCCTATAAATAATTGTTTCAAATATACAGGGTGGACCAAATTCGAATGTTTTACGGGGTATCTTGATTACTGTAATAGATAGCGAAAATCTGATTTCGGTCTCTTGGGCTATTTTTTAGAGAAAATAAAGCCTATGCAATCAAATTTTTGCTATCGGATTCCATTTTGGCACTACAGACGAAAAATGCAATTTCATCATTTTTGATAATTTGCTGTAACTTCTTTATTTATTAAATTAGAACAAACTGTTGTAAAGGTTTTTTATACAGATTTTTATGCTTAATTTAAAAACAAAAGTAATTTTTTCATAGCTACCTTGACTTTCGAGATATGGACTAAATTTACATTTTTTAAATTGAAACCATAGTTGGCCATGACTTTATGTGAAAGAGTATTTTTTTAGCTTTTCAGTAATATATAGTTTTATATATTTGTTCCAAAAAATAACCAAGATATGGCCAATTTTGTAAAAATTCGATCCATAAAGTTTGCCATGATTTCGAAAACAAGTGATGTTTGCAATAATTAAACAACTAAACGTCATTTCCAAGTAAATTCTGAAACAGCCGCTACGTTTTTATCACTTATAAAGTAATATTCTAACATATTAAACTTTTCAAAGAGTTCAAAATTAGCCATGTTCACAATACCACAATAAACAGATATAAAACACAAAATAATACACGGATTTGCTTAAAAGCTAAAAAATTTACTTCGAAATGACGTTTAGTTGTTAAATAATTGCAAACATCACTTGTTTACGAAATCATGGCAAACTTTGATGATCGAATTTTTACAAAATTTACCATATCTCGGCTATTTTTTGCAACAAATATATAAAACCAAAAAACCATATATTTTTGAAAAGCTAAAAAATGCTCTTACACGGATTTGCTTTAAAGTTGAAAAATTTACTTCGAAATGACATTAAGTTGTTTAATATTTGAAAACATCACTTGTTTACGAAATCACAGCAAACTTTGATGATCGAATTTTTACAAAATTGGCAATATCTCGGTTATTTTTTGCAACAAATATATAAAACTATATATTTTTGAAAAGCTAAAAAAACACTGTTTCACATAAAGTCATGGCCAACTAGGGTGTCCATTTAAAAAAATGTAAGTTTACTCTATATCTCGAAAGTCAAGGAGGCTAAGAAAAAATTACTTTTGTTTTTAAATTAAGCATAAAAATCTGTATTAAAAACCTTGATAACATCTTGTTCTAATTTAATAAATAGAGAAGTTACAGCAAATTTTCAAAAATGATGAAATTTCATTTTTCGTCTGTAGTGCCAAAATGGAATCCGATAAAAAAAATCTGATTGCATAGGCGTTATTTTCTTAAATAAATAGCTCAAGAGACCGAAATCAGATTTTCGCTATCTATTACGGTAACCGAGATACCCCGTAAAACATTCGAATTTGGTCCACCCTATACAGACTTTTGGACCAGCTTGTGTTTTATTTGTGTTAATGTTTCTTTATTACACTTAACATTCCAAACGTTTAATATTCACTTCTCTTTTAGCTACTCAAAGTAACGATGATCGTGATTCTCACGACCGAAGCAGTGCTGCATCTAAACAAGTAGTTGTTGATCGTCGTATCGATATTCAGCCGGCGGAAGATGAAGATGGTAAATTCGCATTCCTAAAATATTGCAGATACTAACCAGTTCTTTTCAGATCAAGATGATGGATATTCGGTGAAGCACGTGGCATATGCGAGGTACTTACGCAACCATCGATTAATAAACGATATATTTTCTGAATCGGTCGTCCCCGACGTTCGTTCGGTCGTCACTACCGGTCGCATGCAAGTGCTTAAAAGACAAGTTCAGTCGTTGACAATGCACCAGAAAAAGTTGGAAGCGGAACTGCAGCAGATCGAGGAAAAGTTCGAAGCCAAAAAACGAAAATTTATCGAGAGTAGCGAGCAGTTCCAGGAAGAACTCAAAAAAGTAGGATCGGTGAGTTTTTGTTATCGGCACATCAAGTAATTATAATTTTGTTTAGCACTGTAAACCGGCAGTAGACGAAGACACTTTTCAAAAAATGGTGGAGCGGCAATATGAACTTTTAAAGAAAGAAAGAATGAAAATCGAGGATCAAAAACCACGTCCCGAACAAAATGGTACTGACTCTCTGAATGGTAGCAATGAAATAGCTGCCCCAGCAGTCACGAAAAGTGAAGATAGATCTTTTCAACAAGAGGTGAGTAACAAATCAGTTTTAAAATTACTTGTGTTGTACAGGGTGGACCAAATTCGAATGTTTTACGGGGTATCTCGGTTACCGCAATAGATAGCGAAAATCTGTTTTCGGTCTCTTGGGCTATTTTTTTGAAAAAATAACGCCTATGCAATCAGATTTTTTCTATCGGATTCCATTTTGGCACTATAGACGAAAAAAGAAATTTCATCATTTTTGAAAATTTGCTATAACTTCTCTATTTATTAAATTAGAACAAAATATTATAGAGGTTTTTTATACACATTTTTTTGCTTAATTTAAAAACAAAAGTACATTATTT
Source organism: Elmis aenea (assembly GCA_947652605.1). Lineage (NCBI taxonomy): Eukaryota > Metazoa > Arthropoda > Insecta > Coleoptera > Elmidae > Elmis > Elmis aenea. The sequence goes on along the minus strand of OX393581.1, from coordinate 14,862,184 downwards.
TTAGCCATCTTGACTTTCGAGATATGGAGTAAACTTACATTTTTTTAAATGGAAACCCTAGTTGACCATGATTTTATGTGAAACAGTGTTTTTTTAGCTTTTCAAAAATATATAGTTTTATATATTTGTTGCAAAAAATAACCGAGATATTGCCAATTTTGTAAAAATTCGATCATCAAAGTTTGCTGTGATTTCGTAAACAAGTGATGTTTTCAAATATTAAACAACTTAATGTCATTTCGAAGTAAATTTTTCAACATTAAAGCAAATCCGTGTATTCTTTTGTATTTTATAACTGTTTATTGTGGTATTGTGAACATGGCTAAATTTGAATTTTTTGAAAAGTTTAATAATGTTAGAATGTTACTTTGTAAGTGATGAAAACGTAGCGGTTGCTGCAGAATTTACTTGGCAATGACGTTTAGTTGTTTAATAATAGCAAATATCACTTGTTTACGAAATCATGGCAAACTTTGATGATCGAATTTTTACAAAATTGGCCATATCTACAACAAATATATAAAACTACATATTTTTAAAAAGCTAAAAAATACTCTTTCACACAAAATCATGGCCAACTAGGGTTTCCATTTAAAAATATACAAGTTTACTCCATATCTCGAGAGTCAAGGTGGCTAAATAAAATTTTACTTTTGTTTTTAAATTAAGCATAAAAAACTGTATAAAAAACCTACATAACATTTTGTTCTAATTTAATAAATAAAAAAGTTGTAGCAAAATTTCAAAAATGATGAAATTTCATTTTTCGTCTGTAGTGCCAAAATGGAATCCGATAGAAAAAATCTGATTGCATAGGCGTTATTTTTTCAAAAAAATAGCCCAAGAGACCGAAATCAGATTTTCGCTATCTATTGCGGTAACCGAGATACCCCGTAAAACATTTGAATTTGGTCCACCCTGTATTTAAGTGTGTATAAGTAAATATAAAAATAATATAAATTTTTTTATAGCCCATGGATCAAGATAAGCCAAATAAACCTGTTAATCAAGAGAAACCGGCTCAGCCTCATATTTTGACAACCAATGGTATGCCCATGGAACAAAAGCACCTTGAGCCGTCTCCAGAAATAAAGAGTAATGTTGCACTAACACCGCCCATGCAACCATCGCAGCAGAATCCCATTTCGGATCACGTCATTCAGCAACCACAAATAGAACAAATACAGTCACATCCACATCCGCAAGCACCACAACAACCACACATGCCCCCACCTCCCCAACACGGAATCCCACCATCGAACCAGCCAATGCACCATCATCCAGGATCTATGCAACCCGCTGGTGTGCCGCCACATAGTGGTCCCCACATTCCGCCTACTCATGGTGTACCACCACATATGCCGCCTACTCACGGAATGCCTCCACATCCAGGAACAGCCCATCCCAATGCTCCACCACCAGGACAAGCACCGATGATGCCTCCCTCTCAGGTCCCCTACCAGCAGTACCCGGGTGGCAGTCCACAGTCAGTACCGCTCCCTCCTAGACCGCCTCATCCGGCTTATGGGTATCCTCAACAACAAGGTTATCATCAACCGTATCCGCAATACCCACCTCATCCATATTACCATCAACCTTATCCACAGTATCCTCCTCATATGAACCGACCACATCTGTATCCCCATTCTGGACCTCCGGATGGCCAACAGCATCCTGTGCCTGATGGACACGGCCCCCCTCCTATGTACGGACCTCCCCAACCTGTTGATCCCGACAGACCTAACGAAGAAATTCCTCACAACCAGATGCAGCCCGGAATGGCAGAACAAGTCCCTATGATGATAGATGAGAAAGGTATGCAATTTCTATAAAGCTTGCAAGTAATGTAGTTTTTCACAAAATATATTGAATATGGAATTACTAAAAAAAATATTTTCCCTTCTCTATTTACAACTTTTCTCTATTGTGTGGCACTATTTTTATTTTATAAACAAGACAGGGTAAACCAAATTCAAACGTTTTACGGGGTATCATTTACCGTAATAGTTTGCGGAAATCTGATGCCAGTTTTTTGGGCTATTTTTTTCTAAGAAAAAAACGCCTGTGTAATCAGATTTTTTATATCGCTTTCCATTTTGGCACTACAAACGAGAAATGAAATTTCATCGGTTATGACAATTTACTGCACCTTCCTTATCTATTAAAATAGAACAATGTTCTAAAGGTTTTTTAGTATAGATTTTTATGCTTAATTTAAAAACAAAATTAAAAAATATTTAGTGACCTTGATTTTCGAGAGATGAAGTAAACATATTTTTTTGGATGGAAACCCTAGTTGACCATGACTTTAATGAAAGAGCATTTTTTTAGCTTTTCAAAAATATATAGTTTTGTATATTTGTTGCAAAAAATAACCGAGATATGGCTAATTTTGTAAAAATTTCATAATTAAAGTGTGCCATGATTTCATAAACAAGTGATGTTTGCAATAATTAAACAACTTTACGGGGACTACTTAAATTTCTTTTTTAAATTTTTATTAATGTTATCAATTTATTTCTAGATATGTCGCAAGAAGAAAGAGAAAAGAAAGACGGAGAATAGTTTAAGCGTACTTTAAAACAATTACAAAGTATTTGGAGTAAAATCTCTTTTATATTAGTGTGTATCTATTTAATTTTTTTTTAACAGTGTTTTCAACTTGATCTGTTTGCATATAAATCGAATTCATCTAGATCTAATTGTATGAAAGAAATATCGTGTTTTGTATGTAATATTGGGAAGGATAGCGGGACTTTTAATAAAATTACTTAGTAATCAACATGCTTTTTATTTATTTCATCACATTTGCCTTTACTGAATTGTATTATAATTGGTTTTTCGTTGATGATCGTTCCATTCATTTTCATCAGTACTTGAGATGCGATTGTTTCATCTAAAGAAATGTAAAAACAAAACAAATTACAAGAAACAAATGACACCACAGTTGATAAATTCAGGGTAGAACTGAATAAAAGGCTCACATTACAAAATTACTTATATACATATTTTTTATTTTGAGGTGACTAAGAAAACTAAAGTATTATTGTAATTTCCTATGGGATTTCAAACGTACCATTCTGCATGAAACTATGTGTTTCTTAGTGAAAAATTGCTATAAAGTTTGTAGAACAGAAAAAAATTTAAGCTTTTGTTTTTATGTCATGGCTAGTTGGGATTTTATGAGTACCATATAAGCATTGTAGATTTTTAGATATTATTGCATGCAATTTATGACACCCTGTATAATACATTCAATATTGCTCACAGGAAATTGAAGTCAAGCCAATACAATTTATGGGTATGAACATGGGCGTCCGCAGGGGGGGGGCAAATGGGGCACTTGCCGCCCCCTGGAATCAAGTAAAAATAGTACTTGTAAAAACAAATCACAAAAATTAAAAAATTTAATTACAACTTATAATATATTATTGTTTGTCTCTATGCTTTGCCCCCCCCTGGAAAATTTTCTGCGGACGCACATGGGTATGAATAAAATGAGATATATGGACTCTAGACTCAAATTCAACCCTAGTGTGTAGTCAAATTCATCTCTACACTCAAACAATCTCTACGTTAAGTGATTTACTTACTTTCAAAAGTTATAAATGCTTGCCCTTTCATTCGACCTGTCATAACTTTACAAAAAAGCTGTCCATTTCGATTGTAACTTTTAAATATTGTTTCTAAATCAGCTTGGTCAACATTTTTACATAAATTTTTTACGTACAATGTCTGGAAATTAAATTATATTAGTACAAATACAATATGAAATTGATATAAAAATATTTACTTTTGAAACGGCTCCACTTTCATAATTTTTAAATTTGGGTAACTTTTTTATATCTTCAACGCTCATTCTACCTCCAATTTGAAGTTTCTTGTCTTTCTGATCATTCTTGTTTAATGTAATTATTTCGCCATTTTTTATTGTGTAATAGTTCTGCTGGGGACATGTGTACACTTTTGTTTTTGGTATTTCATTTATTTTTTCTTTTACGTCCCATTTTGATTTGCTACATGTATCATTTGATGCTCCAATAAATACTTTTGGCTCTTCTAATTTGTCATCCCCTGAAGCTTTTTTTATTCGATTTGCTAACTTTCTAGATTTTTTTCGAATTTGTTTTAGTGATGGATGTTTTATGCTAGCAGCAAATTCTTTTTCAATATTTTTAATATCATCGATTGGACATGGAAACGCATTTTTACTATGACCCTGTTTCCTGTTGTTGTTTAGGGCAAATTGTAATAATTTTGTTTCAATACTGTCTGGTTTTAACGAGAGTCCCAATTCTTTTTTGTGACGATCTTCATAAGTTGTTTCAGTATTACTAAAATTAAATTGAAAAAAGTTTATAGGACTGGTGAACTTAAAATTAATTGCAAAAAATTATACACAGAGAAATGACAAGGAAGGGCCACGCTATGTTGTCGATCTGTGTTAATTGCATCAAGAAAATCAAAAATAAATGTTTTACAGTTATGCATACCATTGATGATTAACTGAGAAAAATTATGTGAAAAACTAAAAAATTTAATAGAGGTAATTTTTGTAATCGTGTTGCCATGAAATCGTCAAGAGATAAAATCGATTTTTTTCTATTTACCAATGCGTGCATCCTTTGCAAGTAAAATGTGCAAAGTTTTTGAAAATATCTTAAACGGTTCCGGAGAACAAAATTTATTAGGTAAGTAAACGAGTAAACCATGACTTACATTTCTGTTGATATTTTCTCATGTTCTCGTATTTTATATTTAATAGCACTGAGACGTTCTTTTAAAAGCAGTTTGCTTATGTTTCGATGTCTAGTTAACAAAAACTGTTCACCTTTTTGATTGTCTATGTACAACTGTATTTCTTCGTTTGTTAAGCCCACAGACTTTAATCGATCGACTTCGTCAATATGATTTGCAACCGTTTGAAAGTCTTGCAAACTGCTAATGCCAGTTTTATAGTATCCTAGAGGTTGAAGTTCTGTTGACTTCTGGAATTCTTTGGGATTTCTTAACTGTCTAAAATTTGGAATTTTATAAAATTTTATGCAAACCATGAAAAATTTTAATCGTACTCTTGTAAAGACACTGTTTTGGATTGTTGTTTACTGAAAAGTTCTTTTATTAAAATATCTCCATCAGAAACTAATTTTTTTTCAGGTGGTTCGTCTTCATCGTATAAAATTTTATGTTTGGGAGACTTTAATGACGACATTTGAATGCAGGTTATGTTTACCTGTCACCACTGTCACTTATTACTTCTTTGCTTCATTACCTATAACATTAAGTTTCTATAAAAAATTTAGGTTTTTTGAAAATCATACACAACTTATTTATAAAATTTTATTTGTGTTTATACTTGTTGTTTGTACATATGATATAACATTAAACGGTAAATATTCAAATATCATCATTCCTGTAAAAATTGTAGTGTGTTTCGAGCACGATATAATTTTACTTGATCATTCGTCTCATTTTCTTCCTCTACTGTATTAGTTTCTTCAGAATTTCCAGATTTTTCAACAATTTTTAAAGCTTCAGCAACAATTGTTTTCCTAATTTTGCCTTTTGCGCTACTAAAGTATTCAATCAATGTGTCCCAAAATTCATTTGGAATTTTACTTTTCTCGTACATATTTTGATGCAACCACACTTGCCTTAGTTTTTCAAATCTCCATTCATTTTTATTATGTTTCCATTGAGATAAATAATTTAAGCATTTTTGCTGTGAGGCTAGTTCACTTTTAATTTTTTTCTCTGTAACTAATTGCTCATGTTTTTTTCGTTTCATTGCTCGTTTTGATTCTCCGTTTTCCGTTTTCGATTGCTGATCATTAAATGTAGGCGTTTCGGTCTCTTCAACTGCTTCATTTTCTGTTTCGTTTACTGATTTTTCACGTTTTTGTTCCTTTTTCTTTTTCCCAGTATTAATTTCCAGATCATGCACTTGTTCACTTTCGTTTTTTAGTACTGGTTCTGAGGTATTGCCTTCTTTATTTTTCTTACACTTTCGAGTTTGTTTATGTTGCTTATTGCCCCCTTTATCTTCATTATTTGAGACCTCACGGTGTTGTAAAATTAATTTCTTGGCTACATCTTTAGGGACAGATTCCTCATCAAAACTAACAATATTTTTGTTTTTTTTGTGCCTTTTAGGTTTACTGTCATTAATAGACATCTGAAAAACAAGACCTTTAATTTTTTAAAGTTTATTGAAAACAAGAATACCTACATTTCATCAGCATGAAAACACACACCTAACCTCAAAAATTGTAAGTGTCAACAGTTCTGTCATTTTCGGGCGGTTATATTTAAAAATGGAAACAAATATCACAATATACGAAGCTGCCTATAAAGGGGATTATGAAACTGTTAAAATTAAACTCGATGAAAATCCAGAGTACTTGTCACAAAAAGATGATGTAAGTTTATTTTCCCCAAAATACAACTATATTGTAACCTTAAAAGTGCATGTCATTAAACGTTTTAATTTACAGAACGGACGTGTAGTATTACACTGGGGCTCCCTAAGTGGAAACGTTAAACTCGTCACATATTTGCTTGATCTTTGCCCAGTTGTTGATCCGTTAGATGATACCGACACAACCCCGTTGATTTTAGCTGCTGCAGCGGGCCGTTTGGAAGTTGTAAAATTACTCATTACGAGAGGAGCTAAAGTTAATCAACTTAATAATCAAGGACATTCTTCTTTACAATATGCATGTTCGAAAGGGTGGACAGAGGTAAAGTCTCTAATATTTGTTTCTTAAACTTCGAGTTAATGAAGTTTAATATTAAATAATTTCAGGTGGCTATGACATTGCTTGAAAACAAAGCCGATATAAACATCGCAGATATTAGAGGTGCTACTCCTTTACATCGGGCAGCTTCTAAAGGAAACCTATCGGTAGTAAAATTGTTGCTAGAATTTAAAGGCAAATTAAAAATTGATTGTCGCGATTTGTATGGAAATACACCTCTGCATTTGGCATGTGAAGAAGACCGGCAGGATGAAGCCAAATTATTGGTAAAGCACGGAGCTGATATAGATCTCATGAATAAAGAACAGAAGACACCGCTGGATCTGTGTTCATACACACTTGCCAAAATAATCGTTACCGTAGAAAAATAATGTAAACGTCTTTTGTATTTATTAAAATCAAAATTATTTTATTTTTACACCATGTATTGAGTTTTTTTGTCAATAATAATTTATAGAAAATATTTTTGTTTTTATTTTGATATGTGATTAAGGTTGCCAGGTTTGTGAATATCATAACTAGAACAAGAAGGGGATCTGCATCCCCACAACCTGAAATGAGGGCCGTTCACAGAAATCTGGGCGCTAGAGAAGCAATAGACAACGGGCCCCCCTTTCCTCTAAGAAAGGTATAAATTTAAGACTCGCATTTTGATATACAGGGTGATCCACATAGAAGGGCCACTATTGAGATCTGGTAAACGATAGGAGCTACAAAGAAGTTCAAATTAAACAAATTGACAAATATTGAAACAAATGAATGCTTTTATTTTAAAGTGCGTAAAAAAATCTACAACTTTTTCCCCAAGAATATTTTTGTACCATCAAGTAACCGAGTTATTAACGATTTTACAAAAAAAGGCTTGTTTTGATTTTTGTTTATTATCTAGCGTGCCATAGAAATTTTTTAAAACATTAAAGCATCATTAAATAGGTCTCAGAATGGGAAACAATTGGTCTAATTTAAAATTTCTTATACCTCTTACCGTTTACGAGATCCCAATGGTGGCCCTACTATGTGGATCACCCTATAGAGTGTAGACTGTCATTCGATATAAAAATTATGAAAAAAAAATATTTAAAACAAAATGTTTAATATAATTTAATAAGCCAAGTCTCAACAGTTCTTCAGCTTTGACAATTTTTTTTCTTTCTCTTTTTCTTCTTTTCTCTTCTGGAATCCAGACTTTATGATGATAATGTTTCATCTTAATTTTATATAAATTAAATTTTATTCAATATTCGTTTATAATAATAATAATAATCTATTATTAAAGAAAACTATATGTATAATATTCCATTGTACATAAATAGCGATTAAGATAATCAGGGCCGTAGAGAGGTATTTGCAGCCTTTAGTTAATTTTTTCAATGCCGCCCTTTCCGGTATTGTCATCAAAAGTAACTAACGAACAAAACATTTTCATGTAGAAGTATCTTTTTTATTAAAAAAAATAATTATCGCACGATTCTTTCAATTTTTATTGTCAATTGTGGTAATTGATAATTTTACCACCCCTACGAAGTGCTGCCCTTAAAGGTGCCCGAGTTGTCTTAGTGCTAGTGAGTAGCGACGTTCCTGAACGTATTATTAATGAAACTAAATTAAAATATTTCTTAAAAACAGATTTCACAGGGTGCTTTTTTCGATGCTCACCATTGCTATCTTGGAAACGGTAAGAGATACAAGGTCGGTTAGATCAGAGAAAAGTTGCACATTTTTATGGCGATTAAGAATTTGAAAAGAAATCCTGGAAATTTTGATTCGTTTTTGATTTATTACAAAAAAACTAAAAAATGTAATTTTAGAAAAATATTATTATCTTCCCTACCACTGACACTATTTAATTTTAACTTGGTAACTGTATGTTTTTGACCGTCCTGATTTTGATGACGTCAACAGAAATTTTCTAAACCTTCTAGATTTCAAGTTGCGATAGTCAACTTTATTATTTGTTATGGCCGCCATATTGGATTTTTACACCATCAGGCAGACAAAAAAATTAGCTTTTTAGATTGGTAACCAAGATACCTTTTTTGTTTAAAAAAACTTGTTTATTTATATGTGTAAATTGTATGTAAATAAATAAAAAAACTAACGAACGACGTACGGCGACCGTCGAACGACGGCCGACGGCCAACAAACGACGACCGACGAACGACGACCGTCGAACGTCGAACGACGGCCAACAAACGACGACCGACGAACGACGACCGTCGACCGCCGAACGACGACCGTTGAACGACGAACGTCGACCGACGACCGTCGAACGTCGAACGACGGCCAACAAACGACGAACGACGACCGTCGACCGCCGAACGACGACCGTTGAACGACGAACGTCGAACGACGACCGAAGAACGTCGAACGACGAACAACTACCGACGACAGTCGAACGAGGACCGACGAACGACGACTGATGAATGATGACTGACGAACGACGAACGACGACCAACGGCCGACGGCCGACGAACGACGACCGACGAACGACAACCGAAGAACGACGAAAGACGACCGACGAACGACGACCGACGACCGCCGAACGACGACCGAAGAACGTCGAATGACGAACAACTACCGACGACCGTCGAACGAGGACCGACGAACGAAGAACGACAAACGACGACCGAAGAACGACGAACGACGACCGACGAACGACGATCGACGAACGTCGACCGACGGCCGACAGCCGACGAACGACGACCGAAGAACGACGAACGACGTCCGACGAACGACGACCGAAGAACGACGAACGACGACCGACGAACGACAACCGTTGACGAACGAAGAACGACAAACGACGACCGAAGAACGACGACCGACGACCGTCGAACGACGAACGACGACCGACAAACGACGACCGAAGAACGACGAACGACGACCGACGGCCGACGACTGACGAACGATGACCGACGAACGACGACCGTCGAACGACGACCGACGGCCGACGAACGACGACTGACGAATGATGACCGACGACCGTCGAATGACAACCGACGGCCGACGAACGACGACCGACGAACGATGACCGACGAACGACGACCGAAGAACGACGAACGACGACCGACGGCCGACGAACGACGACTGACGAACGATGACCGACGAACGACAACCGACGACCATCTGGTGTTTTAAATTTATTATCATTTCGTTTTTTTATTAGACCTATAAAATGCTGTGTCACTTATTTATATTATAATTTCAATTGTTTTTCAGAACATTCGCGATTTTATAGATTATTTATACAAATTTTCAAATTTTAACAAGTTTTTTGAAAGAAAAAGAGTATGTTGGTTACAAATCTGGAAAGATACTTTTTTTGTTTGTCTGATGGTGTAAAAATCCAACATGGCGGCCATAAGAAATAAAAAAGTTGACTATCGCAACTTGAAATCTAGAAGGCTTAGAAAATTTCTGTTGACGTCATCAAAACCAGGACGGTCAAAAACATACAGTTACCAAGTTTAAATGAAACAGCGTCAATGGTAGGGAAGATAATAATATTTTTCTAAAATCACATTTTTAATTTTTTTTGTAATAAATCAAAAACGAATCAAAATATCCACTATTTCAGACAAAAAAATTAGCTTTTTAGATTGGTAACCAAGATACCTTTTTTGTTTAAAAAAACTTGTTTATTTATATGTGTAAATTGTATGTAAATAAATAAAAAAACTAACGAACGACGTACGGCGACTGTCGAACGACGGCCGACGGCCAACAAACGACGACCGACGAACGACGACCGTCGAACGTCGAACGACGGCCAACAAACGACGACCGACGAACGACGACCGTCGACCGCCGAACGACGACCGTTGAACGACGAACGTCGAACGACGACCGAAGAACGTCGAACGACGAACAACTACCGACGACAGTCGAACGAGGACCGACGAACGACGACTGATGAATGATGACTGACGAACGACGAATGACGACCAACGGCCGACGGCCGACGAACGACGACCGACGAACGACAACCGAAGAACGACGAAAGACGACCGACGAACGACGACCGACGACCGCCGAACGACGACCGAAGAACGTCGAATGACGAACAACTACCGACGAACGTCGAACGAGGACCGACGAACGAAGAACGACAAACGACGACCGAAGAACGACGAACGACGACCGACGGCCGACGAACGACGACCGACGACCGACGATCGACGAACGTCGACCGACGGCCGACAGCCGACGAACGACGACCGAAGAACGACGAACGAACGACGTCTGACGAACGACGACCGAAGAACGACGAACGACGACCGACGAACGACAACCGTTGACGAACGAAGAACGACAAACGACGACCGAAGAACGACGACCGACGACCGTCGAACGACGAACGACGACCGACAAACGACGACCGAAGAACGACGAACGACGACCGACGACTGACGAACGATGACCGACGAACGACGACCGTCGAACGACGACCGACGGCCGACGAACGACGACTGACGAATGATGACCGACGACCGTCGAATGACAACCGACGGCCGACGAACGACGACCGATGACCGACGAACGACGACCGAAGAACGACGAACGACGACCGACGGCCGACGAACGATGACCGACGAACGACAACCGACGACCATCTGGTGTTTTAAATTTATTGTCATTTCGTTTTTTTATTAGACCTATAAAATGCTGTGTCACTTATTTATATTATAATTTCAATTGTTTTTCAGAACATTCGCGATTTTATAGATTATTTATACAAATTTTCAAATTTTAACAAGTTTTTTGAAAGAAAAAGAGTATGTTGGTTACAAATCTGGAAAGATACTTTTTTTGTTTGTCTGATGGTGTAAAAATCCAACATGGCGGCCATAAGAAATAAAAAAGTTGACTATCGCAACTTGAAATCTAGAAGGCTTAGAAAATTTCTGTTGACGTCATCAAAACCAGGACGGTCAAAAACATACAGTTACCAAGTTTAAATGAAATAGCGTCAATGGTAGGGAAGATAATAATATTTTTCTAAAATCACATTTTTATTTTTTTTTGTAATAAATCAAAAACGAATCAAAATATCCACTATTTCATTTCAGATTCTCAATCGCCATCAAAATGTGCAACTTTTCTCTAATTTAACCGACCTTGTATCTCTTACCGTTTCCAAGATAGCAATGGTGAGCATCGAAAAAAGCACCACCCTGTATACGCAGCATAGACAACACAAATAAAGATGGAAATAAACTACAGACCTATGGGTAGGCCTACCATATTTTCGTAAAGTCATACCGGGACCCGACGACTTTTTTTTTAATCACAAGAAATTGGCACAAAAAAGTGGGGGGAGGATTTTTTTGGATATTAAAACATCAAACGTGTTTTAATGCCAAATTGGATAATGTAGAGTACAGGGTGGCCTATTTTCGATGCCCATACAGGGTATCTCAGTTATTATCAGAGATAGAAAAAACTAAGTACGTAGTCTCGATTTATTTTTTTAAGAGGAATTTATTGCCGACAACAGATTTTTGATATCTTTGTTAATTTTCGAAATATAGCCAAAAACCGATTTTTGTCAATTTTCAAAAATGTTAAATATCTCGCTTAAACGAAAAGATGCAGAAAAACATTAGAGACATTTTTGGCATGGTTTTTTGTGCTTAATAAGATAGCAATGTTCAATTGTTTTTTACTCATATCAATACCGATATAATACACCTAACTTTCTTATTTTAAATGGCAACCATAAGCAAATTATATATTTTTAAAAAGCGCAAAAAATAAGCTTTCGATTCATGTCAAAGCCAACTATGGTTGCCATTTAAAATAAGAAAGTTAGGTGTAATATATCAATATTTGTATGAGTAAGAAAAAAATTGAGCATCGCTATCTTATTGACAAAAAACCATGCCAAAAATGTTTTGAAAGTTTTTCTCTATCTTTTCGTTTAAGAGAGATATTTAACATTTTTGATGTCTTTTTTAATACCCTGTACATACTTTATCATTCAAAATTGCAGTTTTATGGCACTCTTCTGATTTTTTTTATGAGATCCACCCACACCCCACACCCCTCACAAATTTATTTTTAATAAAGATAAAAACTTTCACTAATAACATTTATTTAGGTGAAGGCAATATAAACATAATATTACCACAAATTTTAAAAAAGTAAAATTATTTAGGTCAAAAACTTAAAAAAAAGAAAAACATCAGCTTTGTGTTTCAAATTTATTTTATTTTATTCGTCGCTGTTCTCATTAATTTTAACAGTATGTGTAAACAAAACATTGTGTATTAGCTCAAATCCGGACCCCGGGAATTAGTCCCGTCTCCTGCCTCCTGTGATAGGCCCTGGCCGAGGAAATAAAAAAAAATTCGTTTAAAAAGCAATTGTAAAGATTTTCAATCAGGATAAAAATCACCCAGTATAATTAATGAAACAATGATTTAAAAAATAATAAATACGTTTATTTCACAACGATCAAATAGTTTACATTTATTAATGTTAATAATTGGCAACTATTATAGAAATAAAAGTGCATGATACGTTTGTATTATATTTAAAGACTAAACAAAACTAAAAAATAATACATTTTTCAGGAAAGTATTCAGTTCGAACAACAGTTTCATTGTCTTATTCATACAAATTTTAATCAAAAATAAACTTCTATTAACTCCATTAAAATATTATTAATAACATAAACAAAATAAGAAAACAAAATTTATGGTCAGTAAAAAAATCTAAACCGATGTATCATAACATGCAAAAGTTTTGTCATTAAACATTTTTGTTGAAGTACATAGCTTCAAGGACTGCTTTAAGCATTACAAATCCATCTCTATTTAAATGAATTAAGTCGACTCGCTGCCCATTAATTGTCCTGTAAAAACATACACAAACTAATTATTAAACAAAGTGACGGTTTTATTAAAAATGTTTTTGAAATTAAAAAAAATTGCGATGAAAACAAGATAATAAAAAATAAACTTACTCTTCATAATAGTTTCTCGATACCTTGTTATTATACGTAATAAACACACTGGCCAAATCAACAACAAAAATATCCTTATCTAAAATTAAAATACATTAAATTACAATCATAAATGAAAATCTCAAAAAAATCATTTAAAAGAATTTAGCTTAAACCACTTCATAACACTTAAAATACAAATTATGGTTCGCAAAAATTTTAACGCCAATTATTTTAAACTAACATGAATTTTGATACCTCGAAAAATAGAAATAAAGAAAAACTTAATAGGTGAACAAAAAGTTCCGTTTGAATAAATTGAATTGAATAAATATGTGTGGTGCGCACCACTTAATTTAAAAAACATATTAAATACAATAAAAAAAACCTACAAAATTTCATTTTTTGCATTTATGCATTTTTTAAAACAGTTGAATAGAATTAAAAATTATGCTTCACTGTGCCGGGTGTACTAAACTATTTAACTTAGGACAATGAAAATTGGTAGCCCTATGTTATAAACAATTTAAAGTCTTTTGGCACTACTGTGACATGTACTTATTCATTTGTTTTACTGTTGTGTCGCCATCTTTAATCTTTTTAAATAGCACCATGGGTCATGCCTGATATCATTTTAAAGAAAATTTTGAGATATTAGAGAAAAACTGTTTTTTTGTCATATTAATAATGTGTCGTATCTCCGTTATTGTTGTAAATATCAAAAAAACTTTAGTAACAATATTTTTAGATATTTCTATGTTAAGTTTGATTACACTAAAAAAAATAATTTTACGCTCGCCGTTAAAAAGTTATGACACAAAATTACCTTTTTTTAAATGAAAGCTGTAGTTGGCTATGGCCTATTTAAATGCCTTTTTTTTTTCTCATTTCAAATATATAATAATAATAATAATAATAATAATAATAATCTTTATTTGTTCTGAATATCCCAAAAAAGGTGTAGAACTTGTCACAATAATAATTTACGTACATTACAAATAATATACATAGTTAATAAAAAAGAAGAAAAAACACAGAAAAATGATATTTAAATATAACATTTTACAAAGTCAGCATCATTTAAATATTCGCTTACTCCATAGTAAGCTTTAGAAATCAGAACTTTTCTTAATTTCTTCTTCAATTCGCGGGTGGGAAGATTTATTATACTCTCAGGTGATGTGTTAAATTTATTATATATAGCAATAATTGTGGAGGCTACATTTTTTTGAAGATAGGTATATTTGAAACAATCGGGTTTTAGGTTTTTTTTATGTCACGTATTGGCTGCATGATTTCTTATATTCTCTTCGAACAGATCTACATATAAGGGTTGATGTATTTATTTTCAATAATACGCAAGTAACAAATGTTTTTCAATTTTTTTAAAGATGAAAAACAAAAAGTAGGCTTTGGAAACAAAAAAAAAAGAAGAAAAACAGAGAATGATAGAATATATTTGACAACTGTTCTGAGTTTGTCTAAAAAAAATTGCCCAATTTTGGTAATTTAACCGTTTCTCTATCTTGCCTATTAACCGAGATACCCATGCAATCCCATCGAATTTGGACCACCCTGTACATCTACCACCATAACGTTGGTTAAGAAATGTAGAAAAGAAAAGATTGGAAGCAAATAAATGGCCTAAGGTTAACTATCGAGTCATCTAATAATTTACAGTTTTTTTAAAAACATTTTTGCACTGCTGTATTACGAATGAAATTTTCTTTAAAATGATGCCCCACATGACCCATGGAGCTATTAGAATAGAATTAAAGATAGTGGCACAACAGAAAAACAAATGAATAAAAACAAGTCACGATAGCGCCAAAAGATGTTTCATTTTTTATAAAATAACCCTACTGATTTATATTACTTAGTACTTATAGGGGGAGGGGGGGACTACTTAAGTGGGCCACCCGGTATGTAACTTTTTGCTTCTTTAACTGAAACTCTGTCTCTTAGAATAGAGGCCTGAGTTAAGTGGCGAATCCTGTCAATTTTACCTCATTTGGTTAAGATTATGGTTGGATCATATTATTTTTGACTGAATATGTGAACATTACATTTTTGTACAATTCTACAGTTTATAAATTAATTAGTTTCGTATAATAAATGCAACTCACTATTTTTCTTGCTCAGTATAAAATTATTTAACTCTTCAAGTTTCTTCCAGTGTGATGTGTCATGTTCGAACTTTGGAATAGGTGGAACGGTAAGTAAAACAATTCTACTAGCATGCTTTTTCAATGTACTTAATATTGAATCGTACGTATCGCACACGGCTTTAATTGGGCTGCCCTAAAATCAAATAAATTATTTTTGTCTGGAAACTTTGTAAAAATAAGAAACCTACATAATATGAAAGATCATTGGTTCCGATAAGCATAATGACATACTCATGTATTTTAAATTCCATCCCCGTAAGACGACTTTCAAGATCTCTTATCTTTTGTCCGCTGACGCAGTAACCTATGCGTTTTGCCTTTTTATCTTCTGTAAATTAAAAAAAAAAGTTACACCAAACCTCTATTTGTCCAAAACTTCAGGCTGAATAATTCCCTGCTTGATAAATGCATAATAAAAATGATGTAATGGGAGGATGATAAAGATCCTGAGAGAAAAAGGGGAAGTTAAAGGAAAAAGAAATATTATATACTCAGGTATGACATTGAACCAGCGAGAAACAAAAAATTATACGAGATAAAGCCAAAGAAAAATAACATGCAGGGAGGAAAAATAAAATTAATGGCAAAATGATAAAATGGAACCACAAAAGACCAAAATTGGTTGAAATGAAGACCAGTGGCGTAGGCAGGCAAGGGCGGTTAGGATGGGGTCAGAACCCCCTCATAAAGGCCCTAATTATATTGATATTTTGATAAAGGGCCAGAAAAAATTATCGTTGGCTGTGAAAAGGTCATCTCAAAAATATTTATGTTAATTTTTACTTTACAAATTAATTTTTAATCCAATGTAAAAACTACTTAAAAGCTTAAAAGATAAATATGTGACATTTGAAGCAAATTTTCGAGATTTTTTCAATGCCTTCTAGTTTCATTCTATTAAACATTTTGTTTGTTTCCAAAAATTATCATGAAAACCGCAATAACTCGAAAAATTTTAAGTAGTTTTAAACATAATATACCTTTATTACTTTTTAAAGATAATTATCGATAAAAAAATTTAATATGTACATAGGGCATTCTATTTAAAAAAAAATGACTTGTTCGTGTTTGAAGTTTGGCCAATTGTACCAATCATAGGAAACACCCTGTACATTATTTTAAAATTTTAACTAGTCAGCAATCAGACTATCGAATTACACAATACTATAAAATTCCAATAAATGATACAGCAGACAATTGAACCTGTCATTTGACACATTTATTAGTTTGTTTTGTGTTTTAATTTTCATTGATGGCTTGATAAGTTATTGATAAAATACGATTTTTCTTGATTTTGTGATCTTTTTATAATAGTAGATAAAGCAAGAAATAGTTCATTAAAAAGAGAGAAAAAAAGCACATTAACTACCATAGCCAACTTTGCGGTCCATAAGAAAAAATGAAATTAGGGGTAGTATCTTAAAAATGGTAAGTGATAAAAAAATCTAAAATAATAGTTCATCTACATAAAAAAGTACCTTGACAAAGTAGTTACAAAATTGATTTAGTGATTAAGACGAAAAAGTTATGAAAAAAATAAGAAAATCGACATTTTCATATTTTCTGCTATAACGTCTGAAGAGAAATTTTGTATTTCTAAAAGATGATCCTTACATACTGAGGAATAATTCATCTAATTTAAGCAAACCTGTATCTCTTATAATAAGCGAGATTCGCATGCTAAAAATGTTATCTGGGACACCCTGTATATATTTGTTCAAAATGCATATCACTCTTTGAAAGCGATTGAATTACTTTAAGAAAATACTAAATTGATTCTTTGGGAGACAGCAAATGCAGTTTACAGTGGGAAAATCGCGTGTTTTAAAGATATTATACTACATAGAGACTGGTCCATGGATGCTCCCCGAAAGGGATGCTGTCAGAGAAAAAGTAAGACCACGCTGAGAAAGGATAAAAAACTATTTTTTCACATTTTTTTTTCAATGTATTAACTTGGTAACTTTAAACAAATGAGTAAATATTTACATAGTCTTAAAATGAATGCCTTTAGTACATAGACTGACCTGTGTAAGATGTGTATTTTCTATATTCCTTGAGATAAGTTTCAGTAAATCGTAGTAATTGGCTGTCTCCTAATAGTTGGTGTCTTCTATACATTGGAAACTAAAAAATACATAGATTATGGATTGAAAAATGAAATGTAACATTATGAAATTACCACATTTACTGACTTCATGTCCAACAACTCTTGACTTCTTGAATTCGGAAAGCGACTTATTGCACTTGTTGATCTTCTACTAGTAATTGGGGTAGAGTGTAAAATTTCAAGATTATTACAAATCTCATAATTATTCGATTTTACAATATTAGCCGAATTTTCAACATGATCCGAATTGCCAATGTCATCCCAATTTTCATCGTCAGAATCAACCTTAGTCTTTTTTAAAGGACTTGAATAATCTGAAATTCCTACACTGGAAGCATCATCTGAAGTAGAACATTGATTATTAGCAGAAACTTCAGGTGAAAAACGCGTCCGATTTCGACTTGGCCACTTATACTCGTGCGGTTTATGCAGTGGTTGTGGTGATGTAATATAGTTACTAGTTTGTGTAACTGTGGATACATTTGCAGCATTAGAAGAATCGTCTAAAGTAGAACAATGATAACTAGTAGAATCTCCAGGTGAAAAATATGTATGTTGAGCTCGCCACATTTCAAGGGACGGATACTGCACTGGTTGCATTATTTGTGATGTTATACAGTTTTGACTTTGTGCAGCTGAAGATGCATCTGCAGCATAATTTATGGTTTGAGAATAATTTAAATATTTACCATTTTCCAAATTCCTTTTATGCCAACTCGCAACTGCACTAACTTCCTGTTCTGATTTTATACTAGTTTTATCTTTTTCGTTTTCATTTAAGCTCCGAATATTTAAACCGGACTGATTGTGTTTAGTTTCTTCTACTTCATCTCTTCCATTTTCTCGTTCTTTATTCATTTTTAGTAAATAAGTTATTGACACCGTAAATCACTCTGATGCTCTGAACTGTAAAAACACACTATCACGTGCTGTGATATTTTTTTGCTTTCTACCAACAGAAACTTTGGTTTGCAGATACTTACAAATATTATCATAAACACCAGTACAGAAAGACTAGTAACTCACACTGTCAACTAAAAATTTGCAAATCTGAGAATTTAATAGCAAAAATTCCCGTCGCCTTCTGTTGACGTTTTTGGTACATATCACTACAATTAATCTGTTCTGATTGGTCGTGTAGAGGTTTAACATATTTGAATTTGAATGCATCAGCGGGCTACATCACAGAGCTTCCAAGAGTATCCTAACTAATTATCCTAATGTGATCCTAATGATCATTTCTGAAAATTGGTCTTCATATATACCGTAAAACAGTTAGCTCACAAGCCGTTTTCAAATAATCTTCAGTTTTTTTTTTTTACCTATTATGGTCGTCAGGGAACTTTACTATATTGTGTATTAGTAGATATAAGATATAATAACTGTTTGTATTTAGTTTTATCCTTTTTTCATACGAAGAAATAAAAAACAAAAAAATAAAATGTTTATGCAGCCTTTATCTTTACGTGCATCATCGTATGAACGGTTAAAGCAGAGGTCCCCAAACTTTTTTGTCTCGTAGACCACTTGCCATGTTTTTCGATTTTGGGTAGACCCCCTGCTTACCTGATATTGATTTTTTGCAAATTCATCAACTTTTTTTACAAAATGAAAATGTACACGCAGAGAAAATAAAAACGTTCGCGGGCTGAGCTGCGGGCAGCTGCTAGTTTATAATAATTCTATATTTATTTAATATAATTCTTCATCACGTTTCATGAACATTTATGTTTTAAAAATGTTTAATTCATAGGTACTTTAATAATTTATGTAGATAGTTATATGTCTTTATAGAATATACTGATTTTGCAAAAGCCTTCGATAAAGTAAATTTTGATATCTTGTTAAATAAACTTCATTCGTTTGGATTCTTTTTAAAATTACTTGATCTTGTTCGTTCTTATTTAACAAACAGAGTTCAGTATGTTGTATATAATAGCTGCTATTCTTTCAAACATAAAGTTAGTTCAGGGGTACCCCAAGGTTCTAATCTCGGTCCACTATTATTTTTACTTTTTATTAACGACTTGCCACTATCCATAAAATACTCTAGTAATTTAGTTTTTGCAGATGACCTAAAATTATGGTTAAATGTGAGATCAGTCAGTGATTGTGAGTCCCTACAAAATGACATTAACAATATATATCAATGGAGCATGAAAAATAAGTTGCACTTTAACATTGCTAAAAGCTCGGTGGTATCATATCACAGGAAGCATAGTCCAATAATGTTTCAGTATACAATGAAAGACATTTTGATGGGAAGGAAAACGAAAATTAACGATTTAGGAGTTATGTTTGACCCAAAATTAAATTTTGCTGAACATATACGTAAAAGTACAGAGGCAGCACTTAGATCATTGGGGTTCGTATTGCGGAACACTATTCACTTTAAACATGTTAGTTCTTTTTATTTTCTGTACAATTGTTTTGTGAGAAGCAAATTGGAATATGCTTCTGTCATATGGAATCCTTTTTATGAAATCTATATAAAACAAATAGAAGCCGTTCAAAAACGGTTCGTACGTTATATAATTTTTAAACAGACTGGTCTTTGTCCATATTTAACATCTTATAAAACTATGTTGAGTGAATTGCAGCTTATATCCCTTGAGCGAAGACGGTGTTTGCTGGATCACGTGTATATTTTCAAAATCGTTAATCACAAAGTTTATGTCACTATAGATCTATTAAATAAAATTTCCTTTTTAGTGCCTCGATCAAACAGTCGTTGGGCTAGTACATTTTATTTGAACTAACCTCGTACTAATTTGCTTCAGTTGTCACTTTTGTACAGAATGTGTAAGGTGGCAAATAGTTTTTCAGACGTTGATATTTTTTATAATTATTGTAGTGTTTCAACTTTCAAAAACAAAGCTTTACTGATTTTACGTGCACCGGTTCAATATGATTTATTTTTGTATTAATTAATGCACATATATTTATTTGTAATATTTTTTTATGTTTTGGCTGATTAATAAAAGCAAAGGTATATTATGTATTATGTATATGTCTGAGGATAGATTTGTATGATAAAACTAATTAATAGATTTTTCTTAATGCACACATTTATAGTACCTATAATGTTACATATATCATTACGTATGTTATATTACTGTATATCGCCCTATGATTGTGGTTTACCCCTGTTGGGTGTGATTTAATTAATAAATATTATGGTAGTATTATGTAAGTAAATAGGTAGTAGGTACTATCTATGTAAGTATGTGGATTATTCCATTCATGGAATGCCAAAATTAAAGTCACGACCTGCTTATATGAGATCCACTATCGTTGACCCCCATTTTCATTTCATGGACCCCCAATTTTTTTTTTCCGCTGACATGGACCCCTTGCAGGTCGTCGTCGACCCCTGGGGGTCGATATAGACCACTTTGGGAATCATTGGGTTAAAGCAATAAGAGTAAAAATTACAAAACAGAAATTATAAAACTATTATGAACTGATTTAAATGTTGAAAATGACCATCATTCAAAATTCAATAATCTTAAATCAATATCTAAAATTACAGATATGTGTAGAAAACGCCAAAAAGAAATGTGGATCTAACTAAAGGCTTTTACATTTATTACGATCATTTTAAATATCTGTTTAGAATTTTGAAGTTCGTTGTTTCTTCTTTTTCTGCTTTATCTTGTTGATATGGCGTTGATACGTTTTTCGTTTCCGTATTAAAAAAAAATTATAATAATTAGTACAAATTTAATAACACGCATAGTTTTATTGGAATATTACTGTACAATAAAATTTGTGATATTAACTATTAGTCAACACTTCATGTTTAAAGAAACGTTGTTTTATTTTAACGTACTCGTATAAGGAAAAATATAATTTTCCTACAGTTTATTGCACTCAAAAGAGACGACATGATCAGGTTAATAAAAAGCATAAATGCAAAAAATAATGCAAATGCCATTTTAAAATCGTGTCAACGACAAAAAATAATATGTACTAATATTTATTTTACAGTCTATAATTAAATGTTTGAAATAAACTGTTAGACGTTCACAATATAACAATAACATTTTACATTTCCGATCACAAAGCCGGATGATAAAAGGTAACAAGTAACTGCAATTAACAATTCAAGGTTTCGATAACATTGGACATGAGATAGGCCTAATTACACTCACACAAAAGGCGTATTAGGACTGGGCGAAAAGTTTACAAGATCCTACCTCAAAATCGCATAACGAAAATTGGTCACTCTAAATTTGAACATTCAAATACTTAAGTATATAACGTAGATATCTAAAGTGAAGTATGAAATTTATCAGGAAATGATTGTTTTCAGCCATCATTGGGTATATAGTTTGAGAGATTATGAAGTTTTGGGAAAGGCATTTGGCGAAGTTACTGCACTATCTGGAGACTGAGGTTCGTCCTGTAAAAAAATATTCGTACAAACCTCAAAAACATTTTTAACCTTTACCTGGGACACAATACTCGATCTGTTACTTGATACACCAAGATCACTTGTGAACGGTGTCCGAAGTGATGGCTCTACACCATTTGCTTCTGGATGTTCAAAACTTGTGCTTAAATCTAATGAGGAGTCACTGAAAAGAAATAAAACATTAAAAGCATTAATAAAGTAGCTGTAACTACTTTAATATCATTAATATAAAATTCTAATGCCAATTTTATTACATCTCCAGTTTAAGTACCAATAAGGATTTAGTTGTACATTTCGTATGCATAAAACCTGTTTATTTACATGTATCGTACTGCAACTTTATTTTTTTAACATCTCGAGAGGGTAAAAAATGTTTTTAATTACTGCCTTAGCCCTTGGGAGCTTCATGCATTCCTAGGTCACTGCGGAATCCTTCGCGTTTGGTAAAAAGTAAAGTTTCAAAATATTGTGAGGAATTATAGGAATTCCAAATTATCTTACCTGATAATACTTCTTCTGTCTGCCGCCACCACATCAATTTTAAGACGATCGATAGGTTCCTGAACGCTTTTTTCTTCATCTACAGGGTCTTCTTCAAGAAGTGGCACTTCATCTTCTTGCACCCGAACCGCTTCTTCTTGCAATTTCGACTGACGTTCACGTTCTCTAGCACTTTCGTGGCATTCGCATTTACAATCTTCAGGATTAACGTAATTGTACACAACGTTTTCCTGTAGAACTGTATCTGGAACGTCTATGGCGCCTCTAGAAGGAATAGTTTGTATTCTTCGGGGAGGTTTTCGGCGTTCAGGAATTTCTTCGAAATTTATCCATTCTTTAGGTGCGCCTTTGGGTGGTAAAGGCGGAGGTGAAGTTTCTGTTTCTTGCGAGGGTGGTGAATGTCGCTGCGATGATATTCCTTTGCCGGCAAACTCGAACCAGGTTGTGTTAGTTCCTGTTCTGCGAGGGGATTTGACTTTCGAATATCTTTCTCCTGAGTCTTCGCGAGGTAAAGATATCTTTAATTTTTCGATCGTTTTGGTAACGTTTTCTGCGTGAATAGAACCCATAACGTCTTCGCAATAATCTTCCAAGCAACTGGGGTTGATTGGGGTTGTTGATCTAGGACGTTCTATAGGATACGTTCTCATTTCTATCGTCCCTCGCTGTTTAACTGGTACGATTGGAACAGCAACTGACCTTTCTAAAGGCAACGTTGTTGGAACGTAAGGTAATTCATCGTCGAATGAATCTTGCTGAAAAACGAAACCTTTCCGTTCGGGTTCTACGTTGTAGAGTTTTTCTCCTAAATCTTTTTTTGTTTTGAAGTAATCTAATTCCGTGTCGCGTTCTGATTCCGATGAATTATGTTCATCGTCTGGTATTGAGCTGGTAGCCGAACTTTTAACTTGTTCTAATCTTTTACTTAGTTCCTGAGTTGCATCAGTGAAAGTTGAAATAATATTTTCGCTTGCTTCTACATTATTGGCTGTCGTTTTTGGCGCGGTTTCAGGCGATGCCTTATTTTCCATAACTTTATTTTCTAGTGACTCATGAGCTACTTCAACTTTGGCTAATCTTGTTTCGTCAGTTCGTGTTTTTCGATTATTTTCGGTTTTATGTATATCATTATGACTTTCGACGATTTTTGAATGTTTTTCCTTAGGTAACTTAGTTGTAAAAATTTCATTATTACTACCTAGTTTCGTAGAAAATACTATATTTTCACTACTTGTACTACTTTGTCGGTTATTACTATTATCAGTTTTAGTTTGCACTACGGTATTGCTATCTGACTCTTTAAACATTGCTTCTTCATTCACAGTTTCGGTATATTTAGTTGTGTCTATTACAGTCTCTTGAGAATCTTGACTTGAACTTTTTAAGTCTTGCAAAATCGATCGATCTTCGTAATGCGTTGGCGAGTGTAGTGGAATTCGTATGCTCTCTCCGTGCAAAGGTGTCTCGTAATACTTTTTGATGGGCGTGTTTGATGCCGAATTAAACATAAACTCAACATTTGGAATGCCTTCTACAGCAGATACCACTTCTGGTGATGAACGTTCGATTTCAGATCTTCCTTTGCTACTCGATTTTCTTGGTTTAAAAAGTGAAAGAACTGATTTTTGTTTGGATTTACTGTCGATACTTTCGGTGGATGACTGTGCAGCAGATGTACTAGATTTATCTATATCTCTGCTTTTTGATCTACTTCTACTTCTTTCGCGTATGTTATCACTAGCATCTTTCAGTATCCCCGTCAGTGTATGTTTTCGTTTCATACCAGGTACGGTGGGTGATTCCGGACTAACTATAGTCTCTCGGCTTCTAAATATTGAAGTAAAAGAACTTTTTCTTGATAATGAAGGTGAAGGAGATTTACTACTTACGTTAGTTTCCTTGAGAATATTGTGTCTTGTTGGTTTTGGACTGGCAGTAGGTGTACTTGACAAACTTATTTCTTGATTTTCCACACTAAGTACGTTAGGGCTAAGAGTTTCGATGCAACTTTCTCTTTCTACCGAATGTGCGAAAGACTGCGGAGATTTTGTGGTTGTATGAGTTAAATCCAAGCAAGCTGGTTTTTTCAGTTCACCATCTTGTGTGCAAGGCGTTTTAACGTCGTCGTACATGTAATCAGGTTTTAATTTAATTCGAATATATTTTGGTTCATCTTGTTTTTGTTTTGAAGACGAGGATACAGTGGTTTTCGGTTTTTGCAACGCTGGCGAAGATGTTGTCGATTTTGACTTGCCCTTGTTACTAATTTCTTTACCTTTTTGTTGAGTTGATGTTTTACTATGCATCGAAGCAGATTTGACTTCACGTGCTTTGGGCTTTGTTAGCACATCTTTTTTATCGTCATCTGGAAGAGGCCCCTTTAAGGGGATGTACGTATATTCAACACCACTAGGTGATACGAAAGTCTTTGGTATTTTTGGTTTAGCTAAATTATTGCTAGCACTAAGTGATGATTTATCAACCGTTATAGTTATATCACTTTTAACACTTTGTACGTGTTTCTCTGTCGCTTTAATTGTTTTGTCGATAGGGAGTCTAGCTGCTGATTTAGATCCAGTTTCCATAGATTTACTTTCCATTGATATTCCTTCCGCAAGAATTGCTTCTCTAGGATCATGCTTTCTGGATAATAGCATTTTTTCTAAAACATCGGATTCGACTTTGGTCCCTTGTGAATCTGCATTTTGTTGGGCGGACGCTGGAAGCTTAGTTCCACAAAATGAAGTTTCTAGTAGCATTTTATGAGGAGATGGAGATCTTCCTGATTGGCCTGATATGACTGACAAGCGACTTGCGTTAGAAACGCGACTCTGTGCGGACCCCTGACTTCCAATACTGGATAATCTAGACGTTCTACCCGATATCGACAGTAAACCTATCTCGGAACTCTGTGAATCCTTTCTTTGATGACTGTGAAGTGAATCGTCTGGCACATAAGGTGACTGAGGACGTGGTTTTATTTTAGCTTTTTCGTGAGGATCTTGAAAATCAAGTTCTTCAGTGGAAGACCGCAAATCTAGAGTCCCTTCTTCCTTGAAAGCCAGCCCTAATTTGGCACTACCTTGTTCGTTTCCTTCGAACAGTTCTCTTTCAGGTGTACTTTCTCTGCTATCTTCGTGATGGGATGAACTGCTTGCCCTAGATATATCGATTCTGGGTGTACTAGGCGTTTGCAAACTCATTTTCGTGCTGGTTTGTGATTCCTGAGGTGTTGAGAGTGATGATATAGTTGTACTTGGCGGTGTGACAGGAGCTCCAACTAAACTAATACCAGTATAAACGAATTCTTGTGTGGGCTCTTGTTCTTGATGTGCAGGTGTACTTGGTGTAGCGTCTTCGCGAATACCTGGAAGTCGTACTACAGAACCAGCACCGTGCTTGTCTTCAGGACTGTCCAACTGAAAAAGGAAAGTCTATATTTTAGCTACAATATTTTAACATAAAAACACGAAGAACGTGCTTTTGTGCCAAGGTATTTGTGGTAAGCATTCTAGGTTTGCTACACGTGATACGTACATGGGATCTCACCTCATCTGAGAGGTCCTCGAACGAGGCGAAAGGAGCAGGGCCCATGCGCTTCTGGCGACGACTGGGGGCACTTGAGGAAACTCCGGAACTCGACATGTTGAATACACTATAGGTTGATTACACTGGCAAGCAATTTGGCATATTTTAATGCACATTCATTCACATGGGAAGAATTAACTTTACATTAAGTAGGTATATTAAATTTAAATCATTAAATCTAGCATAAAACAAATTTTCATGTTCCAAGCTTGTGTTAAATATGAAAAATTTGAACTAATATATTCATAGTTTTGGTGATAAAAATAAAATATCACATCGTTCGTTGATGCACAAAACGATATAGCAAATTTAAAAATATTTTAGTAATTATCAGAATGTACTATCACTACGTGGTACCATTTGCGACTGTAACTTGATCTAAATGTTTTGTAACACGCACAACGCAGCATAAGATTTTAAATTACATACAGCAAATTGTATAAATTCGACAGATTGGATTATTAAATTGCACAACTTAAACTAAATAATATTGTAATGTTTATTAAAAGTTTATTTAAAAAACATGGTATCATGGTTATATCGGTTCGAAAATAACGGTTTTGAATGTTTCTAAAAGTTTGTCAAAAATAATTGTATTCTATAATTTTTCAAAAAAATTGTTTTAAAAATAGTGCAAGTACATTATTCCTTTCATTCAAAAAGCTTTGAGCTAAAACTTTATGATTGATCAAAATTTGTAATTTTGGATATACTCCACATTTAAATTTATACAGCACCATAACTTGACTCTGAAGTCACACTTTACTCGAGAGGATTTTTTCACGTAGTTAACAAGAACATAAATGAAATAAACCAACTCTTTCATTAAAAATAGTGTTGGGAATTGTGCCCTTCCATTACGTAATCAATGTCAACTTAAAGTTTGGCGTGGTACCATGCAAGGACTATCTTTGTTAACTGCCGTTTCAAAGCGGAAAGACAAATTAAATTTGAAACAAGCTGAGACGTTTACCGTAAAGTAGAAATAGGATAATGCGACAAGAAGTTAAATGTAAAGTAAGAGACTTTTCTCTTATCCTTGCGCCCGCTGTCTCTTTTACATGTTCGACAAAAAAGCAGAAGTTTGCGATTTTTAACTTTCATGGCTTCCCTGTAGGTTATTCCGGATATTTTGCCATAATAAGATATTGTTATCACTCGAGTATCAAATACATGGAGAAATGAAGATGACTTTCACACACGAAATATAAGTTGTAGAACAATTACATTTATGTAGTTACTTCTATAAACTAGTAAAAAAAAGTTCCTGTTTATTTGGTTTATTAATTTTTATGAGTCCACCGATCTTTGCGATGAATTGCTTTAAGTTAAAAGACACCATCGCACCATCGGTATATTATTTAAAACATTAAAATTTATTTTCTGGGTCAGATTTTTTAATCTCTCTTAAACATTCGTCATTTTTCAAAATATTAGCTCTGAATTTATTCCAATTTTTGTTAGAACAAAATTTTAGTACGCTATAGTCAAAGCCATCGAAATTTTTAAAACTCCTTGCCTGAGATAAAGACAAATAGCAATCGCTGACATACTCAGCCTAGGACGTGGTTATCACACAGGACTTAAAAAAGTGTAATTGCAGTATAAACCAGAGGTTTGGAGCGGAGCACGGAGCTGGAGCACGGAGCAGTGGAGCAATGGGTTTTTGCTCGGAGCAGGAGCGGAGTCCGGAGGAAATAATTTTGATTGAACCACTGCTCCATTTTATTATGTACAATTTTTTAAAAAACTACATTTTCTTCTTTTTTTTTTAACTTTTGAAGATCAATAATTTGTTTTTTTAAACATTTATTTAACTTCACTTGTTTGTTAGGGTCAAATATTGTTCTTTTTGACCAACTTTAACATATCCGATAAAATTAAAACTTTGTTTTTAATAACAGTCTTTTTAATCAATTTTTTTTTAAATATTTGGAGCATGTAAGTCACCACTCTCTTTTTAATTTTTTTTGCAGCAGGATTTTTGATGGTTTCATCATGGGTGGGGGTTAATAAACAGTAAAAAAAAACCGAAGACCTTTTTTTTAGCACAAAATTTACAGTTTTCCGGCTCTATAACGACTTATTGCGAACCCATGGGGGATTCTGAACCCCCTGACCCCCCCCCCTGCCTACACCACTACGTAACCATTAACCAACAGCATAAAAAGGCATAACGACAAGATAAAACAGTAAAACGTTGTAGCTGATTGTACTGCATATACAAATTAATAGATAGATGTAGTTTCATGTTAAAATATTTTAAAAGGAAAGTGTACTTGGAGATATATTTTACATAAACTTTGATAATTACAGACCAAATAACAAAACTGTCTCATTTTAACTGACTCTGTAGCTCTTATGATAAGCAAAATCTCTCAT
The DNA here is from genome assembly GCA_947652605.1 of Elmis aenea. NCBI lineage: Eukaryota > Metazoa > Arthropoda > Insecta > Coleoptera > Elmidae > Elmis > Elmis aenea. The sequence goes on along the minus strand of OX393581.1, from coordinate 14,833,317 downwards.
GTTCAGCTTCGTATTTGCAAAACCCTGTACAAATGAATAGTCTGGCTTAAATTAAAACAAAATTACATAAGCAACAAAAAAAAATCCTCTTCGGTGTCAAGCTGTATTTAAACTTTTATTTTAGAAACATTAAACTTAAGTAAGCATAAACCGTTTTCTCAGTGGATTATAATTTTATAATAAATTCAAAGAGAACGAGTAAATTAACTTTCGATTATCGTTTGGTGTCGTTCATTTTCAAATTATCTTCGGCTGCCTCGCAGTTTTATCGCTATTTATCCTGTTAAATATTTTATGAATCCAGAGAGCTAAAGTCGTTAAGTCATTGTGGTTATTAAATTCAATTAACTAGTGAAATAGCAATGGTTTAGTTTTCGATCCGAACAGAATATTTAGTAAATGTTATCTCCAACGAAAAATCAAAAATTGCAAAATATTAAAGGAAACCGTAAATATTCACTGCTTATTTAAAAGCAAATTTATTTAAAATATGTCTGTATTGCTTAGCAATAAAGGCGAAATGGGAACACTATAAAAATTACCATCTACGCAAATAATCAAATTTCAAGATATCTTGATTGCTAAGCTGTGTGTTAAATTTAATTTAAATTTATTGATTCATATTCGCGCTACGGTGCGTTTTTTAAATGGGAGCGAGTATCGAAAAAATCGAGGGCAGAAAACATACGAAGTTCTTTATAACGAAACAAAAAATTCGCAAATTTTGTAATAAATCATACAAGCAATCAGTGCCGATGAAAAAAAACTTACAACAACGTTTCTAAAAAGTCACATCGCTTGGTTTTATTATAAAAAATGTGTGTTAGTATATTATTGTACTTCTTTTGTTTAGCTTTATTTGTTTTATGACCATACTCGATATTTTTTTATGATTTGACTGTAAAAGAAGTATACGTTTTCCACTTAACAGCAATCGTGATATAATACCTCGATGTGTGCAGGTAATATAAACCCAGCCATCTTAGTTACTGCTAAGTGATTAAAATATACATTACAATACAAGTGACGATCGATATTGCCGATGTGTTATCGATAGACATATTGTATTACTTTCTAACAATACATGCATTGATACCAGAATCTGATTTTAGACAGTATTTACATTGAAATAAAACTTTCCGTATTGGCAACTCCTCCAGTCAATTGTTGGTAAACTTATTTCAGTCCGACTTAATTTTGTAAATCAACAATGAACCTATTTAACTTATTAAAATAAAATTTTACTGATAAAATGGATTAAACCTTTTTTAACTACCTGTAGATATTACACAAGATAACATTTTTTTTATCGCGTTACATGGGTAATTTTGTCTTTGTAAGAGTCGGCAGGAAAGAATGGAAGAAAATAACGGAGGCAGCCAGAACCAATGAGCTTGAAAATTAGAGAAGAGGACTGATCCTCCTCAACAAATGGATCTACAACAACGCCTTGGCGTTAGCCATAATCCCTAGGATTATACGGCTCAATGAATGAATGAAGAGTCGGCAAAATTATTAAAGAAATTAAATTGCGAGAAAACTGACAGCATTTTCAGACACAAATATTTTTTCACTTTGAAGAACAATTATTGTAAATTATGGGACCAAAAAATAACAAAAATCGAAAATTAAAATCTATAAAACAATAGTCGAAAGTGTCAGTACATACGGATCGGAATTATGGAACTCACGGCAGTCGGAGAAGTCAAGGATTAATTAAGGCGATGGAGATGCACTACTGGCAACGATGCTGAGGCTATACAAGAACAGACAAGAAGAGAAACAAGCTTATACGAGAAGAAATGGGTGTAGATATAGACATTACAGAGTCAATAGAACTCAAAAGATTAATATGGTAATATGGTATAGGCATATATAAAGAAAGAATGAAGACAGATGACCCAAGCACCCAAGCAAAACCAAGTGATACCATATACAAGAAGAAAAGACCGACAAACAAGACATTGGGGTCACGAAGTAAAGGAAGCAATGGCTGCAAGATACTTAAGATGAAGATAAGCTCTTGGCTCGTCGGAAGCAAACTCGGGATTTGTTTAGAACTGCATTTGGGCACTTAACGTGCCCATAGAAAAAAAGCAGCAGGACAAGCCCAAGGCTATTCTGTCAAATGTCTCTAAAGAAAATACAGAAGAAATGCTCAGGATGAGCAGGTAGCAGAGTAGACTTCAGAGCAGCCACAGGACTCATTACAGGGCACTGTCGGCTAAAGAAACTCTTCTACATAAAAGGGCTATCAGAAACCAATGTACGAAGACGATGTGGCGAAGCAGAACAAACTCCGCTTCAGGTACTATGCCGGTGTGAAGGATTTACACTCTATCGGCGTAGACTTCTAGGGATGAAAAAAAAAAACAACCAAGAAGAGTTAAGAAAAATACCCCTAAAAAATCCTGGAGATTTTCAAAAATGCAGGACGCCTGTAAGGGGCCATCACCAGAGGGCACAGTAGACAGTACAGGAACTCGAAAGGGGATCACCTCCGCGCGGAAATAATGAAAAAATAATAAGACTAGATAATTTGAAAGGCAGGCTAAAATAGAACTAGGATCGCCGTAATCTTAACTCGCATAAAATGTATTAGATAGATATAGGGTGTCCCACAAGGTATGCCTTCGCTAATTTTTGCATAAATCGGATGTTTAGCACCTAAATAAAACGTTTTTACCGATTATAATTTTTTTCATATGTCCCTTCATATACAGGGTGTCCGAAATATAGTGAACAGTATAGGGATCTCGTAAACGGCAAGGAATACAGAGTTAGTTAAATGGGTCAAAATAATCTATGATTTAACAGCAACTGTTAAGTGAAAAAAAAACTGGAAAAAAATTACTAGTTTTTGCGCTACCTATTGATAAAAAACAAAACACATCAGGTTTTTAATTTTTGCTTATAACTAGCTTATTCGAAATCATACTTAAAATATTATTCGACATTTTGCGGGCACTTTTTGGCATAGATTTGTAATTTGTCAACAAATTTTATCTATCTTCATTTGTTTTTGCTATTTTAATTTTTAACATCAGCCGTATTTAAAATAAGAAAATTGATGCTAAAAAAACAAAAACAAATGAAGATAGGTAGAAATTGTTGACAAATTTCAAATCTACGGAAAGAAGTGCCTGTATAATGTCGAAAAATATTTTTAGTGTGATTTCAATTAAGCAAGTTATAAGCATAAATAAAAAACCTGATGTGTTTTGTTTTTTATCAATAGCACAAAAACTATTGATTTTTTTGATTGATTATTTTGACCCATTTAACCAACTCTGAATCTCTTACCTTTTACGAGATCCCCAAGCTGTTCACTATATTTGGGACACCCTGTATATGAAGGGACACATAAAAAAAATTATAACCGGTAAAAACATTTTATTTGGGTCCTAAACATTCGATTTATGCAAAAATTAGCGAAGGCATACCTTATGGGACGCCCTGTATATTAATATGTATTCCCACGAATCACATGAAAACACAGTAGCATGTAAAGTAGGTTGACCACTGACCAGACGTCCAGAAATTTCGGGATTTGTCCCTATTGTTAGTTCGATGTCCCGAAGATGTATTTTCAGGACTATTGTGCGTTCCGATTTTCAAATACTATAATTTTTAGTTATCGTATATAGACAATTCACAATAAAATGTTGATATTTCTTAAAAGTTCTTTGGAAAGCCTATTTTCTTGTCTATTTATGTACGTCTGCTTAGAAGAAATTTTCCAAGTGTTCAAAGTATGCAAAGTATTTATGATAAAATAAGAAGAGAAGAATGTTTCTTATAAATAATAAAGATAATATATATTTTTGATGACATTGTGATGGGTGTCTGAAAAAAGTGATTATCTATTTTGGTGAATTTAAGTGTCTTTAAAAAAATTATGTTCTGGCACAATATTATTATACAAATGTATGTATTAAAAGTTAAATTTTCTTACAGATTTCTTAAATACGTAAATTTGTATAATAATGGATAAACATATCACATATTATTAAACTAAAATTAATCTAATTCGCCAAAGTAGATAGTTATTTTGGGACCCTCTGTATTTTGGAAATTTTTGAAAATCGGTGTAACCGAAAAAATTCCGATACGGTCACTCTAATGCCCTAATGTAAAGTCCTCTTCATGAAATCAGCAATATAAGAATATACAGCAAAACAAAGTTACCCATTTAACGCATTCCAAATTAGTTTTTGCCTCTGTAGAATGAATTATTTAAAAAAAAGTTTATATCAGATTAACCAACTACAATTTAACGTGCACGAAACACTAAATTATTGTTGTAAGCAGGAAAATTAATGTAATTATACGAAACTGATTGTATACCTACAGGTACATTTTTTAAAGGTGTAAACTTTCGTCCTTTGGCCAGAATGGCATTTTAACGATTTAAAATATATAAATATGAGCTAATAAAGCGCAGCTTTTGCGTTGTGGATAAATACGATTAAAGTTTACAAACTGTTCAAGAAAAGAAAAGTTTCAATAATGTAAGAGAGAACAATGTCTGCTTTATTATTAATCGTTCCCTGTACAAAAGATAAAACAGCAATAAAGCCGCCTTTCTAAATTGAAAAATTGTTAATGAACAACGTTGCATAATAAGTTTTTGCAAGAATACGAGAAGAGTGAATTACATACAAATTGAAATTTTTTTGGTCGTTGGTTGTAACCGCAAGAACTTAAATAGTATTTCTCTTTTATTAAAATTTGAAAAAAATAAATTATAAGACGCGTTTTTAAAGTACGAATTTATTGTGGCTCTGTATTTAATCTGCATAATATCCTTAACATTTAGAGTAAAATGCTGAAGGCAGTATTTGGGATGTAATGATGTCAATGTTTGGATTTTGTCTGTCAACAAATGATTCGTTAATAAATGTTAGAACGATCATCTAACGCGTTATTGGGTAACTTTGTTATTGTAAAAATTGGGTAGATTAGAAAAGAAATTAAAAGGTTTTAAAAAATAAATCAGTATTGTCCGCTTCCCGATATAAATACAAAAGACAAAAATAAAGAGATTTTCCAGCACAAGTATGGTTTTAACTATGACGAATAAAACAATATTGTAAATAAATTTTTAGAAAATCTTATGTACAGGGTGCCCATACAGGGTATTTCGGTTATTATCAGAGATAGAAAAAAACTAAGTGTGTTATCTCGATTTCTTATTTTAAGAAGAATTCATTGCCGAAAACAGATTTTCGACATATAGCCAACAACCGATTTTTGGCAATTTTCAAAAATGTTAAATATCTTGCTTAAACAAAAAGATAGAGAAAAACTTTCAAGACATTTTTTGCGTGGTTTTTTGTCCTTAATAAGATAATGATATTCATTTTTTTTGCGCAAATAAATATTGATATATTACACCTAACTTTTTAAATAGCAACCATAAGCAAATTAAGTATTTTTGAAAAACGCAAAAAGTAAGCTTTTAAACTATGTCAAAGCTAACTATTGTTTAAAGTTAGAAAGTGAGGTGTAATATATCGATATTTATACAAGTAAAAAAAATTGAATATCGCTATCTAATTAAGGACAAAAAACCATGCCAAAAATGTTTTTAAAGTTTGTCTCTATGCTTTCGTTTAAGCGAGATATTTAACATTTTTGAAAAGTGCCAAAAATCTGTTTTTGGCTATATTTCGAAAATTAAAAAAGATATCAAAAATCTGTTGACGGCAATAAATTCCTCTTGAAAAAAGAAATCGAGACTACGTACTTCGTTTTTTTTCTATCTCTGATAATAACCGAGATACCCTGTACGGGCATCGAAAATAGGTCACCCTGTACATTACGGCTTAAGATTTTTTGAATTTAAGTGGATTTTTAACGGCAACCAAGTTAAGTGTGGCATTACAAAAAAGCTCTGATTCCATTGATATGTGGGTTAATAGGTTTTGGTAACAAATGAAAAATGTGTAATTCTTTTAAAATTCTTATAAGACATTAAAAATAATAAATTTTGCATTTATTTATTAAATTAAATGTCAACCGTAGTTCATTCATATATTTGTATGGAAAAAAGTATTTAAAATAATGGCGTTTATGAGAAATTATAATGTCGCTATTTGTTTGATGGTAACAGGTATAAAGCTGCAATATTGTTTTTATCAAAAAGCAAAAACGTATGTAAAGATTGTAAAGTCGACAAACAAAAAAATAATTTTAGTATTGTGAAGTAGTCCTAATTTTAAATATTTTAAAGTTTTCATGATTTACACATTTTATTTATTATTAAACCTTAATTACATTATTTTAATTTGAAGACTTTCGTCTAGTAGCTATTGTATTTATCCTAAGATTTACTGACTAACACACCAGAGTCTCTAAACTTTTATAAACGTCCTTTAAGAAAAGATCATTCTTAAAAATAAGGCAAGTGATTTTCAACTTATTTTTTGTTGGTTTTTATATAATGGTGGGGATAGACTACTGCTAGAGAAATTTGTGATTCTAGAAAAATACGATAAAGAGGAAAAATTTGACCTACATAGATGGACAAACTATGGATTATAATTTCTCGACTAGCGAGTACAGCATCAACAGAAGTAATTTACTTGTGTTGAAAAATAAAGAAGTTTGTTGTAGTTACTTAGTAATAATTGCTTCGTAAAACAAAGTTTAGGTGTCCAATCACCTGATAAAAAAACAATGCGTCATTAAAGTAATACAAATAAGAACAATAAGCACTGTTAATTTGATACAGTAAGTAGGTACATATACGCGTATAGGATGATTATTCACAATAAATATTGATTTATTGATAGGGACAGTTAAGCGATTTGGATTTTTTTAAATTTAAAATATTCAGTGGGCTATCAAACCGTCGCTGTGGGTGATAAATGTACCAAATTATTAATAAATCTCACCCTATTTAATAAACATTTCGTTCACTTCATCTCCAGAGAGTCCGTTTGAAATTCTTAAACATAACTTGTTGATTGTACACAATGTCTACAAAAGCCTTTAGTTATCTAACAACTTGTTGAACACCTTGTTGTATAAAACTATTATTCCATTTCTTTAAGTCATCAACACGAAGCTGCGCATATGTTTACATTACAGGCTTTATAAATATGCGAAATAAAGTTTTGGAGACTTATTTCTACGTTTGCCGTGTATAAACTGTAAACTTTATAATTGATTGGTAAGATTAAGAACTTCTACAGGGAGATCATTCCGGGAAAAAAATTCTTTAAAGTTTTAATCAGTCGTCCGATCGTTTAGCGTGTTAGCGTGGTGCCTTGGAGGCCCTATCTCTTTTAGGTGGTATTCCTTACATTTCGAATAATTCCTGCATACAAATTTACGTAACACGGTATTAGTTTAAATATTTTCAAGCTTAAAAAGGTGTGATTACGGATTTTTTTCTTATAAAATATTATTAAAAATGTATATGTGCTTAATTTTTTTTAAACCAATTTTGGCGGTAATAAAACCTTAAACTTTTGCTTGCTTTGAATAGATTTTATTCTAAACCTGTCATTAATAAAATACTAACATTAAACAATTAAAATATCCGTGTATAACAGGTACTGACGTATAGGAGAATTAAGTATTAACATTATTGAAATACAAAATAAGCCATTAACGAATATAACAGAGAGGCACCAAAAGGTACACATGTTATTTTATTATTATTAACATCAGTACAGTGCATAGGCAATAAATTATGAGCTCAGCGAAAGTTGTAAGGTGCAAAAATATATGTGGGACCTTGCAGGCCCTACACCATTATTTGGGTCTTAAGAGCACACTGATTATATTTAAAATTGGCCGTATTGCATCGATAAAACGACGTTTTGTTTTTAAAACTCTGAAATGAAATGTATAAAAACAATATAAGAGTACCCAGGTTTATTTTTTGGCGCCAATTTAATGCTTCGAGTTAATGTATAACAATTTTTGAACACCTCTGAAGACGGTTCTGTCGAACATTCTATATGTAAATTGTAAAATAATCCATTTAAGCAAACTAAACGATATTTATGTAACTCTAATACCTTATTTTCAACTTGGCACAACTTTATTTATTCAATTGACTGAATCCAACGGATGATTGAACTGTAACTTATTATAGACATGAGATTGAGAAATGAGATTTTAGTTTCATCCCTCTCTAGTACCACCTGTATGTTATATAATATATAAGATATTGAGGGCTTTACATGCACGTTTTAAAATATCGTTTATCTTTCCATTTATAAATGGTTTTATGGATTTTTGTTGCTTGCGATGGAGATTAAATGTAGATGCGAAAATGTGAAGAGAAAATGGAAATGTTCGTTTAATTTTTCGAGAGTTTGCCAAGTTTCGCTCGCCAGAAATTTACATTAATTGCAATGTACACATTTTTTGTTATAAAAGTGTTTTATTTATGATGACTTTTATATTATATCCTATCATGATTACCTTTCATTCAATTTTAATTGAGGATGTGGTTTTAATGTATGTCTTTTTATTTTGCGTCACTCAAGGTTTTTTCTTAAAACGAAACTTTGTTAATTTTTATAGTTATCGTATACTGAAGTATTTTGAATATAGAAATATAATACTAAGTTTATAAATAATCTGGTGTTGTATACATAATACATTAGCTGGAAATGAATATGTTCAGTGGGCGTTAGTGTGTACTATTATATTTTGTATCTGGTAAATAATTACAGCTAAAAATAAACTAGCGTTTGTATTTTTTATACAACATCCTATAGTCATGTCGGTAAAAGTGCATGGAGGCGTTTTTTAATTGACTGTGATTAAGTGTAGATCTTTTAGAACTAAGTAAGATACAAATTTAAAAATTTAAACAAGCTTGGACGATTAATAATTTGTCAAACGTTGAGATATCACAAAAATAATACAATCAATATAAGTTCGATTGTTTAAAACAGAAGTGGGGGGAATTTGTGCAAAATTTGTTTTACAAAACCTACTCGCATGGTTTAAATCAACGTTTAAAAAGTAACTAAACGATAATATGCAAGTAAAATTAATAATTACCTATAAATATCATCCAAATAGCACCAGTTTCGCACATTATTTAATTAATTTACATTTAATAGCGTTCTTAGCGGAAACGAATATTTTAGCACTAATTCTGGCACTTAAAAATAAACAACTATCGTAATTAATATTGCCACGGTTTAGAAATAATTCTTGTTTTATTAACATGATAAGCAATACTACTATGTATGTCAGAGAGGGTTGTACGTTACGCACGACGTCGATGTTGGGTGCCGCGACGCGTGAGTGGTGGGGATATGGTTTAGAACATTTGCGCCAGTTGGAGCCACCCGTTAACAATACATAATGGATCAATATTGTTAAATGGTCAAAGACTTTTTGCGTGCTCAGTTTGTTCCTTGTCTCTGTTTCTCGATGTAAACAACTGTTCTTGAGCTTTGCGTGTTCTAAGATATTTTTAGAAACTTAATTTTAAATAAAATAAACAAAAAATGTATATTTGCATGTACTTTACTACTTTAAATAAAGAAAAACTGATTTCAACAATGTAAATTTTGTATTCATTTGATTAATTTGAAATTTTCTGTGTATTAAAATTTTAATACCAAGTTTAATGGACTCTTCAGCACTATTTGCCAAAGCCATTTTTCATAAGTTTTAAATGCACAGGAAATTAAAAAATCTATACGTTAATATGAAGCAAATTATGATTCTCAATATTTAGGTCTTTGAGTAACTTCTTTTTGTGTAAATTATTTACACTAGAAACACGTAAATAAATAATTTAACTTCTGAAAATAAATAAGCTAAATTAAAAAATCACTTATCTTTTTTTTGAAGAATTTCTCGACGGCCTGCGATAGCGATACCAGTTACCAGTTTCAAAACAATCGCTTCTTCACCAATAGCAGTTTTAATATATGAAACGAAAACTATGTTTGGAATAGAATCGCTCAAATAACCAAGTCATTAATCAAATGTATCCATTTGTTAAATATACATAGGTACATTTTAATATCAAATAAAAAAGGAAATGTCTTAGAGCTCCCAAATTTAGTTAAAATTTTTACAAAATACGACCGTTTCGTAAAATTTCCGCGCATACTGTTAAAATTATTTTAAAAGTTGGAGCTTGGAGCTCTAAGCATAAAATAAGTGGCACTCTTTTATTTGTTACTTAACGATAACAAAATTAAACTTGGTTTTCGTACTCTAGAACAGTGTTTCCCAAACTTTCGCCATCTGTGTACCCCTTCTATAATTGTCATAACACTGAGTACCCCTCGTTAAAAAAATAAAAATAATAAACGAAAAATTAAAATTTATTCATAATAAAATACAAATACTACACCAGGTGCAGCCAAAGCCCGGTGCAGCGCATACCCCCACCAGACTCTTCCCGTACCCCCAGTGGTACGCGTACCACACTTTGGGAAACACTGCTCTAGAAGGTGGCATCTTGAGTCCAAAAGGTATACAGACACCAAGATTATTTTTTTATATTGGAAAAAAATTTTTTATGAAAAAAACAATTAATGTTGCATAGTTTTTTTTTTTTAAATTAGTCTTTCTTTTTTTATCAAACGCATTAGTTGTACATTCAACTCTTTTTTTAACATTAAATTAGTTTTAGACTATGCACCAACTTTTCTAAAGAATAAAATAATTTGAGAGACCAATAATAAAAAACTTTTTCATTTGTTGCAGACTTTTTGGATGTTACAATTACTTCAAAAATTAAAATTGAAAGTTTAACGTCATATTTCACCTTTGGTCGTATTTTTGAATTTAAACAATCTTTCCCTATGAAGTTTTTTTTTGTAACTCTTAAAATAAGGTCAATTTACTCTTGTCAATATTTTTGAAATCACTAAAATCTGGTATCATTTACATTTTTGGGATTTTTTTCCATTTTAAATTAGTTTTAGGTCATCCACTTTTATCAGGAATAAGTTTCTGAGAAATTTTTAGTAAAATACTTTTTCATTTATTGATCCTTTTTGAATTAAAAAAAATAAAAATCAAATTTTGCCCAACCCTGTACAAAACTCCTTGTACTTCGGATGTTATAGCAAAAAAATATGAAAATGTTGATTTTTTTTCTCCCATAACTGTTTTGTTTTATTCATTAGATCAATTTTTTTATACTTTTTTAAGATACTTTTTAATTTAGAATGCATGTCATTTAATTTTTTTTTTATCACTTACCATTTTTCTTATGGGCCGCGAAGTTGGCTGCTATGAAATGTTAAATGCAGTGGTTTGGAGTGGAACACCGAGCTAGAGCAATGGGTTTTTGCCCTGAGCAAATAGTTTTCACTGCTCCAGTTTATTATGTACAATTTTTTCTTTTTCTGACCTTTGAAAATCAATCATTTGTTCTTTCAAACATTTATTTAACTTCACTTATTTGTTACGGTCAAATATTGTAATTTTTGACCAACTTCCACCTATCCGATAAAATTAAATTTTGTATTTTTGTCTAAAAAACTTGCTTTAAAACAAATATTTAGAGCAGGAATTTTAATGCCGAAGCGGAGCAATTAAAAAATTGGACTGCTCCAAATCCCTGGTTAAATGTGTTTTTTTTTCTCTTTTTAATGAGACAGTACTTGCTATATCTATTTTTATAAATAAGTCAACAAAATCAAGAAAAATCGTATTTGACCAATCACTTATCAAGCCCTGCTTCACACCATCAGATGTTTTTGTAAGAATGGAAGACAAGTATACTTAGAGAATGAAAGAAACATTAATAGTAAATATTTTTATTTCTCATACAAATTCACAATCGACATACTTTAAAAATAAATAGCAGATAACAAAACAAGTAAAAGTTAAGCCGCAAAATGACACTATGATATCAATTAGGTATAACCGAGTAAAATTTACTTACAAATGTATCCTAAGCTATTTTTTAGGAGACAATTTACTATACCTTGACTATTTACCAATAGCTATATTTTACTTTATTTATTTAAAAATAGATGCAACAGCAACTTTCCTAATAAATTGTAAAAAACAATACAACAGATATAAGCAAATTCTTATAATTTATGTTATGTATATTCGTATACATTTCGAAAGTTATACACAAAGGCATGTATATAAAAATTATTTTAATAAATGCTCTGAATATTATTCCATTTTATAAAGCAAATTGGTAAAAAACAAAAGAACAGCTACAAGTAAATGCTTCAGGAAAAAACTTGTCAAAAACAAAAGACTGACAGTAAAACAACCTCAAACATCAAACAATAGGAAACAAAACGTAACTCGTGATAATAAACATTTGAAATACGAAGGAAAATAATTATAAATCATAATTACAACATTAATATTTTGTTCTTTGTATATAAGGAACAATTTTTTAACAGAAAACATACGAGATTGATTTTTTCTGTACAACAGTGTACGGGAAAATTCATTTTCCATAGAATTTCGCCAAAATAAACAAATGCGATTCTTTTTTTTCATTTAATATATGCGTTTAATTAAAGTAACACGGCTTACTATTCTTAACAAAAAATATTTAATTAAACCTTACTAGCAATTTAATTGCAATAAACGATATTTTGAAAGGTTCATAAAATTAATTTATAATGTCATGGTTAGCAGTGACCATAAATCAAAATTTTGTTTTGATTCAATAGTTCATCAACATTATTGAATCTGATAACACTATTGTATTTCATCTATAAAATTGCATGAATGAGTTTTTTTACATATTTCTGATACTTCACTAAACAAATGAAGTACGAAAAGTTGTTGAACAGTTACAGTTTTGTTTTTTGGGTGGTACCTTCGATGCAGATACACTTTTGTTTTTGCTGTATAAAAATTGTATTTTAAATTTTGATCTAATATGTCACTAGTTTTTTATGGTAATAAAAATAAAAATTTCTTTATAATGCAACCGAAAATGAATTTCCCTGAATAAGAAACGTTAATTGTAGATACAAGTACTATCAGTCTTCGTCTATTTGACAACAAAACTAGCTACATAACACAAAAAGCATTTCATTACTTGCAACAGTAATTTCTGTTACAACATTTTCTAAACAATAATCATTTTACTTCAATAATATATACAAAACTAATTTTTAACATAATGTTCATAAAAATTATGAAGGTACAACTTTAAAAAACCAGAAAACCAGTTTTCACTACAAATTATCGTACTTAGCGTTTATTATAAAATGACGACCGACGTTATGATTGTAAATATAAATTACTTGACTACGAAATTCAAAGTTACAATCAAATATGCAAAGAAAGGAAGAAATAAGCGGCAAGGAAAGATATATACAACCGGTAAAATATTATTTATGTATTTATAATAAACTCTAAGCACTGAACGTTACAAGCCGCAATATTTAGATCTTTAACATGTTTGAATTTTTAGGTCCAAAATTTTTTTACTCATTGTTCTTAATGTCATAGAATGGCATAATCACTTATATTAGTGATATAAATAACAAGAAACATTAATTTTACATTCAATAAACTTTAGAACATTCAAAATAAAAAACTAACCCAGAAAATTGTACTTTTCTACTTCATAAAAGTTTCATTCAAACTTTTGACAACATTACTTTTTTTGCAGAGTATTTACAAGGTAAGTATTTTTATCTAAATATAGATAAATATGTCCTTATTCAAGCATTTAAATTCAAGCAAACATTTTCTGAAAAGAGTACAGGGTGGTCCAAAAACCAATGGGACTGCATGGGTATCTCGGTTAATATTTAAGATAGAGAAACGGTTAAATTACCAAAAATGTGCAGTTTTTCGAGACAAACTCAGAACCGTTTTCAAAAATATTCTATCATTTCCGGTTTTCGAGTTATTGAATAAAACGTGTTTTTTTTTGTCATAATAATAATGTGTCATATCTCCGTTATTGTTGCAAATATCGGAAATATTTATGGAGATTATTTTTAGATATTTTTGTTTAATTTGATAATACTAAAAAAAAAAATATTTACGCCCGACGTTAAAAAGTTATGACACAAACTTACTTTTTTTTTAAATGGGAAAGATAGTTGGCTATGACCTATTTAAATTCCTTATTTTTTTCTCATTCCAAATATATAAGGGTCGATGTATTTATTTTCAATAATACGCAAGTTATGGAGGTTTTTTAGTTTTTTTTTTTCTAAGAAAATCATAGTAGGCTGTGAAAACAAAAAAAAAAACAAGGTGTAAAACCTTATAAAACTCATGTGGTACAAGTTACCAAGGTTTTCTAATTTGTTGTTGAGATAAACATTGTAAATATTTGAACATAAGCAGTAATGTAGTATATTGCTGTTTATCTTAAGTTCAAAAATTTTTGATGTTTATCTCAACAACAAATTTAAAAACCTTGGTAACTTGTACCACATGAGTTTTATAAGGTTTTACAGCTTGTTTTTTTTTTGTTTTCACAGCCTACTATGATTTTCTTACAAAAAAAAACTAAAAAACCTTCATAACTTGCATATTATTGAAAATAAGTATATCAACCCTTATATATTTGGAATAAGAAAAAATTAAGGAATTTAAATAGATCATAGCCAACTATCGCTCCTATTTAAAAAAAGGCAAGTTTTTGTCATAACTTTTTAATGGCGAGCATAATTTTTTTTTTTTAGTATAATTAAATTAAACATAAAAATATCTAAAAATAATCTCCATAAATATTTTCGATATTTACAACAATAACGGAGATGTGACACATTATTAATATGACAAAAAACAGTTTTTATTCAATAACTTGAAAACCGGAAATGATAGAATATTTTTGAAAACGGTTCTGAGTTTGTCTCAAAAAACTGCACATTTTTGGTAATTTAACCGTTTCTCTATCTTAAATATTAACCGAGATACCCATGCAATCCCATCGAATTTGGACCAAATTTGATGGGATTCCATGGTATCTTGATTAATATTGGTCCACCCTGTACACTTATTTTAAGAGCTTATATTTTTGTACATTTGAATCCTCATTTTATAAAAAAATAAACATTTAACTTCACTTTGGGGCCACGGGAGAACATTGCTCTGTAGAGTTATCTTTTTGGAGTTGCACAGTTTATAGATTTCAACAAAATTAATTAACTAACTAGAAATAGTTAATATGTTTCAAGTGATTTGCAATTCAAACATGTTAAGATCTCGATCTGCAGCTTTGGTACTTACAGCGACGCAATATGTACAGTTTAATATAAAATCGGCCATTAACATTAGAAGTTACATTACCTAAACTAAACAAAAAAAAAAAAACCTTACACAGTACGTGAAAAATATCACAACTTTATGCTTTCAGAAATTCATCAGTACAATTTGCTTCATAGTAGTTGTAAGTACGGCCATTTCTGAAAATGTTTTAACAGCCTATATAGAAACTACAAACACAAAAGGCAAAAATGCATATTTAAACGAAATGTAAAAAGCCAAAATACCTTACACTAAAGTTTTATTGTAAGTCACTGCATTGGGGCCACACTACTAATACTACCACTGATGTGTGTCGAGCTGCCGAGAGTGGAAGACAAGTCTTGAAAACTAAATTGCGGAAAATATGGTTCTTCCTGAATAGCACCCAGGGGGCCGTTCTGTTCGGGAGGAGTCAGTTCCACACTTTCACCGGTGAATTCTTGATCGAAATATCGGGTGTCTATATCACTTGTTACTTGGGGTTTAAATGGTGGAGGTACCTGTCAATAACAATAAACAAAATAAGCAACAACGTTATGCAATTGTTTTTCTAAACATGATAGAGAAGGCTTTGTTTGTTTTAATTTCAAAAGTCATTTGTTTTGGAAGTTATTCACCGTCTAATATTTTATCTGTTCATTACAATATGTAATTTACTAACTGAAAACATTGGTAAAGATAAATTAAAAATATGCAAAGTTTATTGTAATGTATGTGTGTAAAATCTGCTAATATTGTTGTATCTTCAAAAACTAATTATTGAACATTTAAAAAAATGTTAATTTAAACGGTTCTAAATGGTGCAACTTGTTTTTAGCATTATTCCATGTCATTATAAAAATTTGTCATGTCACGTTAGAACAATCCATCCATCCAGTATACAGGGTGTCCCAAATTCGAGACTCAACTTGGAAATCTCATTTATAAGAGATACAAAGTTGGTTAAATTGGGGCAAAAATGCATAATTTGGTGCTGTATTTATATCCTTAATCTTTAGTGATATTAAAAATCTATAAACACTTTCTTGAAGCAACTTTTTTTAAATTGTATTTTATGAGTAGTGCAACTTATGTGCAGACGCACAACAGTAGTTCCCAGGAATTTAAAAGAACAGTGGGAGTAAGATAGGGGTACACTTTAAGTCCACTGCTTTTTGTAATACTAATGGATAAAACAATTAAGTAGTGCAAAGAAAATACAAAGAAAGCCTACTATAAATGAAATAAACTGAAACCCATATCTTTAACAGAACTCGCCTTTGCATATGATGTGGTGCTATAGCTAAAAATGAAAAAGACTTTTGACATAATTTGGGGCAGATTCATTAAGAAGATACAATATGAGCATCAATATAAAAAAGACAAAGACTATGGCTATAACGAAGAATCATATAACGGTTTCAATCAGTTTAGACCAAGAAAAGATAGAGCAGGTATCAAATTTTAAATATTTAGGAACGATAATTGCACAGAACGGTAAATTGCAAGAAGAAGAACAGAATAACTGCAGGGACGAAATTTTATCACGCCAGGAGATCTCAAAACAAACTAAGACGTAAGTATTTAATGCAGTGTACTGTCCAATTCTTACTTACAGTTTAAAAACTTGGGCACTAACAAGAAAGTAAAAACAAAGGATACAGACGCAGGAGATGAGATTTTTGAGAAGAATGGAAGGATGTAAACGAATTGATAAGATTAACGATAAAATCAGATTAATCTTAGGGGTGAAAAACAAAGAAAAAGATGGAAGACAACCAATTAACATGGCAGGGACGGACATTACTACGCAAGCTAGAAAGCAGGTGCCCAAAAATGGGATGGAAAACGAAGTTTGACGGAATAGGAGGTAGAGGAAGACCAAAAACAAAATGGGAAAATGAAGTGAGACAAAGACTAGAAGACAAAGAAGTCAGCTGGAGAGATTGCCACAGTTACCTAATGATAGACAAGGATAGAGGAACATAATCAAGAACTAGGAAAATATACCTCACCCCAAAGGGTACAAGAGGACACGATTAAGAAGAAGAAAGCGCCGCATTAGATTTTTGCATTAATATTAAGTACTAAAAGTTCTTAATACAACGATACAGTATTTAGATTGTGATACATTATTGTTCAAAATTTTTATTACCATCTTTTCATTCAAATATCCAATATTACACCCATAAGATATAACAAAGTTAATAATCGTCCACTACCTATTGGCTCATATATGAGCCACATGATTCTCCAGACAGACTACCGGCTCATATATGAGCCGTTGGTACAGACATAGTAAAAATTTAATTTCTTCATGAAGTCTAAAACAACTACATTTATGTTAAGTGGTGGTCTATACGAATCTATGACTCACATTTGAGACGCGTGATCTTGAGTTGGAACTAAGTTTAGAGGTTGAACGTTTTAAGTTTCCTAACTGTTTTGTATTATTTTATTCTAGTAACAAGAAATAAAATGTTTAGTTAGCTTCACGTTTTATACAGGGTGTCCCAGCCAAGACGAATTATTCGATAGCTCTGTTATTAGTAATAATATTAAAAAAAGTTAAATATAAAAGTTTGTAATCATTTACTACATAACCTAAAATTATTTTCAACTATACACAGTGTTTTGTTTTTGCGCTCTGATACCAAACATTGTTTTTTTTTTATAGAACACCCTGTATATTTTGTAATTTTTTGATGTAAAAGTATAGTTTCGTTCAAAAATATTATAGGTTGTTTATGTCTAAAATGAACAGTTTTTGAGTTATTAACGTTTTTTTGAAAATTTTGACAGATGCAGATATTTATTAAAATATTTGTATTTATTAACATAACAACACCAGAGCAATTTACTCGGGTGATTTATTAGACAATAGTGTCATAGTGATTATTGACTAGTTACATTTTAAAAATAATATGCAGGGTGTTCGTTATACTCGGTCCATTTCGATAAACTTTAAAAGCATATGAATCTTTTTTTTTAATGGAACACCCTATATATTTTTACATTTTCTTGTAGAAAATTTAATTATCTTCCAAAGTTATTAAGCATGTTTTATGCATAAATATAATATTTTTGAAGTTATTTCGTTTCTTACGATTATTTGTGAGTATTTTACATAAAATAACGGTAGTAGCCTTTGAAAATTTAAAACAATTTGTATGAACTGTCAACCAGAACACTTAATCGGCACAATTTCTACTATTATGCCATCCATATTTTTTAAGAGTTGTAGATACACAGCATAAATGGCAGAAAATAACACCAGAATGCTGTGTATCTTCAGTTCTTAAAAAATATGGATTTTTAGTGGCATAATAGTGAAAATTGTGCCGATTAACTGTTTTGGTTGGCAGTTTATAAAAATTGTTTTGAATTTTCAAGGGCTGCTACAGATATTTTAGGTAAAATACTCGCAAATAATCATAAGAAACGAAATAACTTCAAAAATATTATATTTAGACATAAAACATGCTTAATAACTTTGAAAGATAATTAAATTTTCTACAAGAAAATATAAAAATATATAGGGTGTTCCATTAAAAAAAAAAGATTTATATGCGTTTAAAGTTTAGCGAAATGGACCGAGTATAACGAACACCCTGTACATTATTTTAAAAATGTAACTAGTCAATAATCACTATGACACTATTGTCTAATAAATTGCTAGAGTAAATTGCTCTGGTGTTGTTATGTAAATAAATATAAATATTTTTATAAAGGTCTGCGTCAGTGAAAATTTTCAAAAAAACGTTAATAACTCAAAAACGATAATTTTACATCCAAAAATTACAAAATATACAGGGTGTTCTATATAAAAAAAAACAATGTTTGGTATCACAGCGCAAAAACAAAACACTGTGTATAGTTGAAAATAATTTTAGGTTATGTAGTAAATGATTACAAACAACTTTTATATTTAACTTTTTTAATATTATTACTTATAACAGAGCTATCGAATAATTCGTCTTGGCTGGGACACCCTGTATAATTAATATTTTTTTTAAATCACCAAATGTTTTTTTCTGGGCCATTTCACATACATATTGCGACTCATATGTGGGACACATGGTCTATTTGATAAAACACGACCCACGTATGGGTCTATTATATGAATAATTGTACTACCCACAGACTCAGGTCTCACATATGAGCCATGAAAATATTAATCAAAACCAATATCAAAATCATATTTTTGATAAAAACAAACCTAAATTTTTATATTGGGAGTATTTCTGCGTATAACTTTACAAAAATATAAAATCGGTCCGTGAAGGAAAGGTGCACTTTTACATGTGGATGGCGAACGTGTTAATAAAATATCAACTATTGTATCTTTTTTTGGGACTTTGCTCCAGATAAACCGACTTGGCCGCTCTTAAAATAAGCGAGACGTCGAGCCTCGAATTTGGGACACCCTGTGTGTTTGTTTCAAATTAAACAAATATCGACTGACCTTTTTCTGATCTAAATCTCTCCAATTTATACAACTGAAGAAAGGATGAACCATGATTTCTTTAGCATCGTCTGGTCCTCCGCCTAATCGCTTCGTGGGATCTTTTATTAAGAGTCCGGCTAACAAATCCCTTGCCTCCGCACTAAGTGTTCGAGGAAACTTGACTTCTTCCATGATAATTAACGTAAATAAAACATCGTGATCTCTATTATAAAATGGCAGTCTTCCACACATCTAAAAAAAAAGAGCTTCGGTAAATTGGCTACCGTAAAAAAAATATTAAATTTTTACCATTTCGTACATAACTACTCCAATTCCCCACCAATCGACCGCTCTGCCGTAGTCGTTATCTTCTAAAACTTCCGGTGCTAGATATTCTGGTGTTCCGCAGAAGGTTTTGGTGGTTCTTCCGTATGTGATATCTTCCTTACATAAACCGAAATCAGCTATTTTAATATGTCCATCCTTATCTAATAGTAAATTTTCTAGTTTAAGATCTCGGTAAATTATTCCCTGAGAATGTAAATAAGCTAACGCAGATATTATTTCTGCGCCATAAAATCTTGTTCTCTCTTCCGAAAATACCCGTTCTCTTGATAAATGGAAAAATAGTTCTCCACCGTTGACGTATTCCATAACAAAACATAAACGATCGTTCGTTTGAAACGAGTACTTTAACGACTAAACAAAAATTTTGATTAGTGCGACATTCCGGCTGCGATTTAAAAATACTTACAGTGAGAAACGGATGATTCGTTGACCTTAAAACTCTGCTTTCCGTTAAAGTGTGCGCTACCTCGTCTTTCTGTATTATGACTTCTTTTTTTAATATTTTGATGGCAAATAAACGGCCAGTGGATTTTTCTCTGCACAAAATCACTTTGCCAAACGTGCCTTTTCCTAAAACTTTTAAAAACTCAAAGTTCTCGAGGGTTACTTTTCGTTTTCCACTAGATTTTGAACTAGAAGTGCCTTGTCGAGAAAATTTCTCGCACAAATCGTCTACGACTTGAAATTCTGGGTTTATTGATGCCATATCGACATCTTCACATTCTGATAATCGTTCGGCCACTAATTTAATAGCGGCCACCCAATCCTCCCTACACAAAAAATAAAATTATTGAAAAACAAGCAATACAGGGTGAGTCACGACAGACGCCACAGAGTTTTATGGCCAAACGGTGTATATTTTCAAACTTCTGGCAACATTAGTTTATATAAGTCAATAAGGGCTACATTTTAAAAATGTTTTCAAACATACAGGGTGCTCCAAAAGAGAGTGGCATATCAAAGTTATACTTTTTCTTATGGAACACCCTGTATATTTTTACATTTTTGGATTCCTCTTCAAATTTACTTTAAAAAATGTTTAAGATTATATGGGTCTAAGGTCAACCGTTTTCGTGAAAATTGCATTTTCATGAAAATACAGTACTTTCAAAAATTTTAAGAAATCTCTATTTAAACGTAAGGTAAAACTTACAACTTTCTTATTAAAATATGCAAACGATAAAATTATAAGTTCCTTGTTTTTTCTTTCAATTGTTTTAAATTACCGCTGCCTACCTTCATAGCCAACTTGAAAATATTACTTTGCCCTAATGATTGATTAACAATAAAATTGCGATATCTCGGAAAATATCAATTTAAGGTAAAAAACAGCCTGAATGTTTTCAAAAGAGAATTAAATTTTCTATAAGACGGTGTAAAAAAATATAGGGTGTTGTATTTTAAAAAAATGAGTTATCGATGTTTACAGTATCACAAGTTTGACCAAGCGTAAAAAACGCCCTGTATAATATTTAAAAAATGTAGTTTGTGCAAAGTGTTAAATAATCTATTGTCCACCTTATCTCCAAGCGAATTTCTTCAGACTTCTCAAAGTTTCTAAATGTTGAAATTTTTTGAAAATACTGTGTTTTCATGAAAATGCAATTTTCACGAAAACGGTTGACCTTAGACCCATATAATCTTTTACATTTTTTGAAGTAAATTTAAAGAGGAATCCAAAAATGTAAAAATATACAGGGTGTTCGATAAGAAAAAGTATAACTTTGATATGCCACTCTTTTTTGGAGCACCCTGTATGTTTGAAAATATTTTTAAAATGTAGCCCTTATTGACTTACATAAACTAACGGCGTCAAAAGTTTAAAAATATAAACCGTTTCGCCATAAAACTCCGTGGCGTCCGTCGTGACTCACCCTGTATAAACTGCACCTTTCAGCTATGGTTTGAAAATATGAATCACATAAGTTTCTAACAAATTAAATTGCTTATCAATGAATTTAAAAGCATTTAAATTATACAGGGTGTTTCACTTTTCCATGGGACACTATTGCTATCTCCATAAATAATGAAATTACAAGGTTGGTTTAATAGGACCAAAGTTAGCTATTTAGGCGTGAGGAGTGTATTTTAAACAAGATATTGTTTTGTTTAAAAATTCAATGGCTTGCGTGATATAACAAAAAGACCAAAATGTTGTAACTCAAATATCTTAGCAGTTATCATTGCTAAAACACAAAAATGCCAAATGAAAAAATTTGGCTGCATTTTATTTGCCATAAAACGGTTACAGTAAAATTTTTATTTATAAACCACTGTGTAAGATATTTAATAAAATTATTTTTTTTAAATGGCAGTCCATGTTTATTTACAAAACTAAGGAAAATGACTAAAAAATTGCGAAATGTAACAGACGTATACTTGAAAAGAATAGTATTGCCTCTAGTGGTGACTTTATGAGCTAAAATGATATTTCTGTACTTCTATATAAAAACTGGCGGGAAAAATTGTTATATGATTATTATCTTTAGTGGTATGAAATGTTTCACATTTTTAATTTTTATTAAGTTATATCATTCAAAAAAATCCATAAAAGGCAGTGGGTAAGCCAAGCCCTATATTTATTTGACATTTTATAATCGTAGAATGCCGACAAAAATACACTATAAACACTTATGCGCAATTGGGTCAAGTATTCCACTGATTAATTCTTATAAACAACATAGAATAATAGTCTTAAGACTTACCGTTCCTTATCACTTTCGACATGGAACATTCGTTCTATAACCGTGGTCCATTGGAGGCCTCTGATAATGAATGTATAGGGTTTCGGCCTCTCCGTCGACATGATCTGGCACCCTTTGACGGTGAAGTTATTGAGGGGGTCATGTATCGAACTGTTATCTGGTTTATTTTTATAGCCCATAAGTGATCCATTGTCTAGGAGTATAAAGTATCTACAAAAAAAAAATTATTCTTGTGAATGCGTGGCTCACGAAGGATGTTTTTGGGGGTTACCTCGGTCTCCAATTTTTAATATGTTCGCCTCTTTTAAACAGCCAACCCTCCTTAACTACATTGGCATTTGTTAAAGGATTAATAGGTGGATAAGAAAGTGAAGTTGCCGGAACGTTCATAACAGCTTCTAAAAAAAAAGAAACCAACTGTGAATTTTTAAAAAACACTAAGGATTTTGTTGTTGTTGTTAAAACAGGTATTCATACAATGCATGTTTACTTTAAAAGGAATACTCTTAAATCTGTGTATGTGCTAAATATTTAAGTCTTAAAATATAACATACAGAATATTATTATCAGACAAAATGAAGATGTTATTAAACGAGTAAATAACTCATAATTGGTAGATTTCAGTTCTTAAAATAAACGTATACACACTTTTAACATTCACACGAAATGCTCAAATGATATTTATACGAAACTAACGGGTAAGTTATCATTAAGAGTATTTCAAAAGACTTTCGCAATACACCAACAAACAAAAATATAGATAACACAGGTTTAAATTGAAAACGTGATACAAAACACATTGAATACATATTTACCTGTTATACCGCTGGTGACTACGAGAAAGCAACAACATATTTTCTTGAAATACTCTTATCAATACAGGGAAAACTACAGCGCACAGTTTGGATAACAATTTTTTTGAGAGTCGAAAATGTTCTTATCTTAAATGATATCTGAGTGAAGATAGTCAATGAAAGGCTACATAGTTCAATTGAAAATTACTCAAAATTGCTGTTGTTACTGGTATTTAATTTTAAATAAATATTACTACTAGAGAATCAAGCAGATTTTAATTTATTTAAAAATAAAATCATCACGTACATAAAAACTCATAAAAACTGCTTAGAGGTATATTTACAAAACAGTTTTCAAATATTACATTATCAACAATTAATTAGTTTTCAACAACACTTATACGACTCACACAATTTGAAGAAACTACAAAATTGATTATACAGGGTGCCTAATAATTGGTGGACAGATATAAAATTTATCTCCATACATACTTGAATTATTTGGGTGATTCATTTATAGTTAAATTAAAAATTACTTATTTGCTTATATTAAAGATCTCTAGGATTTCTACAATAGATCCTTCAGGAAAAAGTAATTTTTAATTGAGCTTATGCATTTTGTTTTAGTTTTTAGACTGCAAAACAAGGATGTTGCACATTATTTTGATTAGATATGCCACAATAAAAACACCAATTAATTATTTTCGTGCTATGTATTTAAAAACTTAAATTTTAATATGTAAATAGTTACAAATAATACTTTGGAACATTCATCTTCTTTAGATTAGCACATTATATCAACAGCCTAATCCTGACGTAATAAAATTATCTGCTTGAAATAATTTTTTGTACAAAATCTTTCCACAAAAAAGAACTATTTCTGCTAGGTTTACAAGCATAAATGTTAATTTTTAATATAGACAGGGGCCCCAATCGTTCAAAGGCTACTCTTAAATTGAGGAGCTGTTGTTAACATACATTTACATGCAACAAAAGCAACTTATTTTTGGACTTGTTAAATTTTGTATAATCAATTTAAAATCACGCAACATCTACGCATTTATTTTTTGCCGCGATTTGGCGAATGACGCATAGCGGAAATGGATTTACCTCCACATGCTTCGGAACTGTATTTTGGATCGGTTTCAAATGCAAAACTAATAAACATTATTACAAGTTTTTATGTTATTAAACATAATTCAACAAGTTTTACGTCACACCCGCTATTGAAACGATTTCCGCATACTCGAGCTAGGTGCGCGAAATACAATTTTTTTTGCAAGGATATTTATTTTGCTTACATAAATAGCTTTGGAACATGAACTAGAACACAATGACAATACACTGAACATAATTTTTGTTATAAATGCAAATTATACTTATTTTGTATTACGTATAAGGTCACAAATAAGCAACTGGTGACGTAACAGTTGTAGATAGCAATTCTGTATCAATGAGATATTTTTACGAGCAGAATTATTTGAAACTACTAAAGCATGGTCACATTGCCAGAAGAAATGAAGGTTATCATATGATTAAAAGCGAAATTTCTCTATACGACGCAATATTAATCCGAAAGTTAGGTTATACAAATTTAATCGAACGATACCTATATAAAATCTTAAGCAATAAACTAGTCGCGTTATGTATTGAATCGGTAATTAAAACGCTTGTATTGAAAACTACACTAAAATTCTGTATGTGTGGGTTAAAAAACCATTGGCATAAAACACCTACTGTTTTTTACTGGTTCCTTTTAGACGAAATAATTCTTCAAGGCCACATATTGTGCACCAATAAACACAATTTTCACAATTTTGACACTGCACTAAATACTTAAGAAAGGCTAATTATGAACTTTACTTTAAACTTAGTCACAAGGACATGTTTTGATCGTTTTGACGCAAATATTATGTCAAGCAGTCAAAAGTACTCATAGTTCATTGAACACTTCAAAGATGGAGCTGTTGATTAATGTGAAGATAGTAGTATCGTTGACGTTTTGTGGATTTAAGGCGACAAGTTCGTGTTATTGGGCGTTTAAATTTTAACGACGAAAGTTCCACATTTTAAATAAAACGCACGTTATTGTAAAAACTGTTTTAGCATTGCGGTTTAGGTAAGTATGTTACTTATTTAATATTTTGGAAAAAACGTGATCAACAAATCATATTTCTTTCTTGTATTTTTTGTACTAAAACGTTTTTAAAATTTGATTTGCATGTGGTACATCTTTTTTTTTTTAATCGCCGGTATTTTTAACCTCAAATTTTTGTCCATTTTATGATTTTAAACGTTTAAAAAGAAATTCATTGCGTTATGGCTTATATTTTATGTTTGTAGTTGACACCTTTAATAATGAATAAGGTAATTATACCGCCATCGGCAAACTGGTACGAAACCAGCATTTTCAGCTGCGCCTCTGACAATACCTTATTATATGGTGCGAAAAATCATATTGTCGTAGTTAAACCGACTGAAGAGAACAAGCCACTCGATATTCAATTAATTTCAAATGCCCATCAGGAACGGTATGTTTATTAATGTTAAATGTTTGTAGAACAAATATTTATTTTTTAATTGGTCTAGAATTACTTGTATTGCCATTACTCCGTATTGGAACGAAACAGACAAGCTTGCTGTTACGGCAGGAGAGGACAAGATCGTAAAGCTATGGGATATCGCCAACTGTACGTCTAAAATAGCACATAACTCACACACAGTAAGTGTCTTATAATATAGTGTTGTTTTGTTTAATTGGTCATTGTTTTTTTTTTTTTTTGTAGGCAAATATAGCAAAAGTTGTTGGACTTACATTTGCGGGGAAAGATAAGGTTGTTAGTATTTCAGAAGACGGACTAATTATTCTATGGCGTCTTGGTGCCAATCACCTGACTTGTTTAAGGGATTTATTTGGAAGAGTTAAGGTGTCTGTTATATCAGCCTGTCCTCATGTGTCTTGGCTTACCGCAGTTGGTACCCATAGTGGTTATATTTTCATCATAGATTTACGAAGTAAGTGAGATTGCTTTTTGTTTTGTTTGAATTTAGACGTCACACCTACTGTCTTTGTTTCATTGGTTCTTTTAAATCAGCTATTTAAACAAAAACAATATGTAACTTGTACAGGTAGTGCGAGCCACTATGGCACTATGTATTGTAACAGACGGTATGTACATCGGCCCCACTGTTGGGAAAGAGTATTTATTACTCATGTTTATTGTTTTTATTTATGGGTCGTGATCTTGTTTACAAGATGGTTGGATCCTCAAACATTTCTCGGTGGTTGATTCTTAACTACCTAAACTCAATTGTACCAAGATTTTGGTCCCTGTTATCCCGTTTTTTTTTTGTAGTTGTATCCATCCTTGTCATTCTTTTAATTGAAATTTTTTTAAAATGATTTATTACTTATTAAAAAAATGTACTTTAACAAAAAAACTACTTTTGAGCATAATGCATTATAAATAAGTAATTCCAATGTATCAATGTTGATGGATAAGACTTTGGTTTTGGTTTAAAAAAAACTACCATGTCATGCTTTTTTCAAAACATTTGAATGTCGTTATGTATTGAGCTCTATTATACAGTGTGTCCAAAAGGAATGGAATATGCTATAGGTATATCTCAGTAAATATCCACTTTAGGGAAAAATGTTTTGTATGAAAGTTGTTTGGTACTTAGTTTTCCACCATAAGACAAAATTTAAATTATTTTTTTTCGAATAACAAAAGTAATGAAAAACAATTGAATTTTTTGAAATGACAAGATACCCCTATATTATACTCATTTGATAGAGATTTTTTTTCTCTTGTCAATGATGCAAAACTTAA
The DNA here is from genome assembly GCA_947652605.1 of Elmis aenea. Classification (NCBI taxonomy): domain Eukaryota; kingdom Metazoa; phylum Arthropoda; class Insecta; order Coleoptera; family Elmidae; genus Elmis; species Elmis aenea. Next base: position 14,806,016 of record OX393581.1, on the reverse strand, counting down.
GTACCCTTACATAAGCAACTTTTTGAGAAAAACGCAAAAATCATTTTAATTGATTAGTATTTATTTCTTACAAAAACATCATAAGAACTAAAATTTTTGACGACGTCTACAATAAGTGTTCAAACTGTGAACCATTTACAGCTTGGCAATGATAAACTCGGTTTTTAAACCCCTTTATAACATTCCCAACCATTTCAGGTGTAATTTCTCCATTACGATCTTTTAAATTTTCGATATTCTCCGTCCTCTTAGCGTAAACTTAATTTTTAAGGTGACCCCATAATTGAAAAGAGAAAAAAATTCTCCATCAAATGAGTATAATATGGGGTACCTTGCCATTTAAAAAAATTCAATTGTTTTTCATTGCGGTTTTGTTATTCGAAAAAAAAATATTTAATTTGTCTTATGGTGGAAAACTAAATACCAAACAACTTTTATTCAAAACATTTTTTCCTAAAGTGGATATTTACTGAGATATATAGCATATTCCATTACTCTTGACACACTGTATGTAATGTTTAGTTAAATAACTCGAATCTCTACAAGTTATTTATCTAGTGGCCCGAGTTAAGTGGTGTACCTTGTATAATACTATTTGATCCTTGAATAAATAAATAATTGTGGATTTTCTAGAAACTGGAAAAATTGTACACAAGCTTCGTGGGCATGATAAAATGGTAATAAATTTATCATGGTGTCCAACACCGTACAACATATTTCCCAAGAATTTAACTGTAAAATTCTTCAAAACACGACACAATAAAAAACAAACCGAAGACGACCAAGAAACAAATAACATTTCAAATGTTTCACTGAACAGCACAGAAAATGAAGGCATCGTTAGTGACTTGCTCACATACAGTTGTCTACCAAAAATTGAATGTTCAGACAATGAAAATATTGCATGTATGGAACATGACAATATTTTGCCCGAAATGTTAGCGAACAGTTCACCACCCAAAGTCAGTGATTTAAAAACGAAAACGGTGTTGCAAGATGAAAAATCTGAAGATGAGATTATTGGAGATTCTCTTACCGAAGTTAATTTTTGTATTAATGAAGTTAACAACAGGCTAGACGATCAAAGAACTTTACTTAGTAAAATATCGAAGATTGTTGATGATCAGAAACTCGTTTTAGTCGAATATAAGTATTTAGAAGATAATTGCAATGACAAAGCTCCATCTCCGAGTTCCGTTAGTGATGATAATGTTGTTTCTAACGACGAAGAATTGCTTTGTAAGGATAATGAAGAAGGTATGGATGCGGAGTCTACGAAAGTCGTCGAACCAGCTTGTGATGAAAAAGTTGCATCAGAAAATCCTGTTGGTGTAAATGATGATCCAGTAAGTACGGATAGTCCACAACCGTCTTCTGTCGAAGAAGAAGTCAAGAATGTGGAATCTCCAGAGACAGTGGAATTAACAAGTGATGAAACGAAGAGCGAGAATAACATTTTAAATATGGAGTCCGTCAACGAGAATAGCATTTCACTTGTTGAAAATGTAGAATTGGCTGGTGGAGATGATGACATCAAGGTTAAATTGTGTGAAAATGTCAAAAATGATGCAGAAGTTTCTAATGAACCAGTACGGGAATATTTGTTGGCTTCTTCGGCTAGAAGTGGAGGGTGAGTTGACAATTTCTTTTCATCTCGTAAAAAAAAATTAGTTTAGTTAATTTTTAATAGTATTTCAAGTTTTATGTAACTTTCTCGGTGGTTGGTTCTTAACTACTTAAGCACGACTGTCCCAAGATTTTGGTTCCTGTGCCAGTCCTTGTTATTTTAGTTGTATCATTGTCATTCTTTTCTATACGAACATATTTTACAAGTAGTGTGTCCTATTTAAGATATACGAATTTATCAACAAATTGTTTGTTGATGGTCAAAATCCAAATACTGACTTTTATTCTCCAAGTTAGGACCGAAATATTATAATGTTAATTTGTTTTGCTGAAATTGAAATCCTCGTAACTTGGACCTTTTGAAGTGTTATATCTTTTAGTAAATGGTGCGTCAGGGTTTGTTTAATGTTATTTATTTGCAAAATAAATGAAATAACACTGACTTAAAATAAATATATTTAAAGTCAGTAGGACGCCACAGTATCAATAAGTTGTAAATATTTTTTGTGTGTTTTGGTTTTTTCATGAACTATTCTGTATTTTTTATGTTCTGCACATTAACAGGATTTAAAAATATTTGTACCTTTTTTGTTTTATAAAATAAACAAAAAAACCATTACATATTAAAAAAAATTAAAAAGGTTTTGCGTTAAAAGTATGTATTAACATTAGTCATTAGATTGTACAGGGTGGTCCAAATTCGATGGGATTGCATGGGTATCTCAGTTAATATTTAAGATAGAGAAACGGTTAAATTACCAAAAATGTGCAGTTTTTTGAGACAAACTCGGAACCGTTTTCAAAAATATTCTATCGTTTCCGGTTTTCGAGTTATTATATAAAACATGTTTTTTTTTGTCATATTAATAAAGTGTCATATCTCCCTTATTGTTGTAAATATCCAAAATATTTATGGAGATTATTTTAAGATATTTTTATGTTTAATTTGATTACACTAAAAAATAAATTTTTACGCTCGCCGTTAAAAAGTTATGACACAAACTTACATTTTTTTTTAATAGGAGCGATAGTTGGCTATGACCTATTTAAATTCCTTATTTTTTTCTCATTCCAAATATATAAGGGTTGATGTATTTATTTTCAATAGTACGAAATTTACGAAGGTTTTTAGTTTTTCTTTATTAAAAAAATCATAGTAGGTTGTGAAAACAACAAAAAACAACGTGTAAAACCTTACAAAACACATGTGGTACTAGTTACCAAGGTTTTTAAATCTGTTGTTGATATACACATCAAAAATTTTCGAACATAAGATAAACAGCAATATACTACATTACTGCTGATTCCAACTATGTTGTTTTTATCTTATGTTCAAATATTTACAATGTTAATCTCAACAACAAATTAAAAAACCTTGGTACCTTGTACCACAAGAATTTTATAAGGTTTTACACCTTGATTTTTTTTCTTTTTGTTTTCACAGCCTACTATGATTTTCTTAAAAAAAAAACTGAAAAATCTTCGTAACTTGCGTATTATTAAAAATAAATACACCAACCCATATATATTTGGAATGAGAAAAAAATAAGGAATTTCTATAGGTCATAGCCAACTATCACTCCTATTTAAAAAAAAGGCAAGTTTCTGTCATAACTTTTTACTGGCGAGCGTAAATTTTTTTTTCTTCAATATAATCAAATTAAACATAAAAATATCTAAAAGTAATCTTCATAAATATTTTCGATATTTACAACAATAAAGGAGATATGACACATTATTAATACGACAAAAAAACACTTTTTATTCAATAACTCGAAAACCGCAAATGATAGAATATTTTTGAAAACGGTTCTGACTTTGTCTTAAAAAACTGCATATTTTTGGTAATTTAACCGTTTTTCTATCTTAAATATTAACCGAGATACCCATGCAATCCCATCGAATTTGGACCACCCTGTACATTATAAAAAGTTAATTAAAAACCATGACTCATTATTAAAATAAATAAAAACTTTTTTGACAACTCAAAAACCGTAAATTGTATGTTAATTATTGTTATTATTGACATTCCTAAAATGGTTCACAGAATATAGACAGTTCTGACCACTATTTATATCTCGTTTGTCATAAGAGATGAACATTTGGTTACTTGTAGCAATATTGGAATAATTAAGTTTTCGTATCCAATATTTTAGATCAATAGTCATATGGCGGGCAGGTACCGACGGTTGCATGCAATCTGAAATAGTATTGCCCAAGAAAATACGTAATCGTAAGGGACCCCCGCAGGTCAATAGGGCGTGGATTTCAGTGTGCTGGGTACAGCCAAATCTGCTTTTGACTTCGTCCGCAACTGGTGATTTGTATCAGTGGACTTTATCTGCTGATAGGTAAGTAAATTTGGTGTAAATTAGTTCGTGCTTGTGTTTTGCTTCATTTCGAGTTTGTATTTATTTTTTTATCAGAGTTTGGAAATCTCAGTTAGTTCACAATAACCACAGCAACAATTTCATTTGCATCGCGTCTCCTTTAAAACTATATTCGTCGATTGATGAACCAAACTGGAGAAATGAAATCGCAAATGTGTGGACTACGGGACAAGACCGATATGTCATCAACACTAATCTTGGAGAGGATAAGAAGACACAAGTTTTGTTTCCTTCTCTTGGGGGTCGCGTGTTATGTCTTGCTGTATCACCGCTTGATCCCAACAGGTCAGTAAATATTTTGCTGTGGCTTAATTTAATCATAGGTTCTCAGGCTTTTAAAACATCAGAGCGTAATAAAATGTCAGAATTGTGTAAGAAATAATCACAGTTTACATAAATTCAACAAAAATATTCATTCATTGTAGATTATTAGTTCATACAGTTGATATTTATGTTTATGATGGTGATATGTTAACACTTTTAGCATGAATTTTATTGTACTAGTTTTTAAATTAATGAAGCAAGCAAATACAGTAGTGTCTTGATAATCCGGATCAATTAAAACCGGGCCAATTCGGATTATCAAAAAATCCGGATTACTGAGGATGGGAATTTATTAAAAAAATTATAAACAAAACTTAAGCTCTTTATGAAAACGTAAACAGAAATTAAAAATATAAGAGAAAAACATATTAAGGACTAAAAAAACTTGTAATGCGTGTCTGTTTAACTGCATGCTGGCATTTTTCAAAGGCACATCAATAATTTTTGCCTTGTCATGGATACTTAAAGTAGTGTGCTTACGTTTTGGAGGCATCACTGATATGTACACAAAATACACTAAATAATAGTCCTACATTCGGGGAGTGCCGCACGCATTCTAACCTGCAGAAACTTGTCAATTCGGATTACCAAAACACAAGGAATCCGGATTACAAAGTACCCCATTGAGAATTTATCAAATCCGGATTACTGAAGAATCCGGATCACTGAAGATTCGGATTACCGAGACATTACTGTAGTATTATATACAGTGTGTTCAAAAGGAATGGAATATGCTATATATCTCAGTAAATATTCACTTTAGGGAAAAATGTTTTGAATAAAAGTTGTTTGGTATTTAGTTTTCCACCATAAGACAAAATTTAAATATTTTTTTTCGAATAACAAAAGCGCAATGAAAAACAATTGAATTTTTTTATATGACAAGGTACCCCTATATTATACTCATTTGATAGAGTTTTTTTTTTCAATGATGCAAAACTTTTGTACCCTTACTTAAACAACTTTTTGAGAAAAACGCAAAAATTATTTTAATTGATTTGTACTTATTTCTAACAAAAACATCATAAGAACTAATTTTTTTTGACGAAATCCACAATAAGTGTTCAAACTGTGAACCATTTACAGCTTGGCAACGATAAACTCGGTTTTTAAACCCATTTATAACATTCCAACCATTTTAGGTGTAATTTCTCTAATAAGATCTTTCAAGTTTTCGATATTCTCCGTTTTCTTAGCATAAACTTAATTTTTAAGGTGACCCCATCATTGAAAAGAGAAAAATATTCTCTATCAAATGAGTATAATATAGGGGTACGTCGCCATTTAAAAAAATTCAATTGTTTTTCATTGCGCTTTTGTTGTTTGAAAAAAAAAATTTAATGTTGTCCTATGGTGGGTGGAAAACTAAGTACCGTAGAATAGGGCTACTTGGGACAAAATGATATTCTCACCTAAAAATTTTGTTTACAACTGTCAACTTTTGAGATAATCAAAGTTGCTTAGTAGAGTTTTAAAAGTATCATATAAGCTTAGAAAAACGTATTAGTTTCTGAAATTACTACAAGCAGTTAAGTTGTTACATCCATTTTTTTAATTAATCTAAAATGGCCGAATTAAGAACTGTTTAAAACTTCTCTTGTACTTTTGTTCTGAAAATATACATTTAATATGAAGTCTTGAATAACTTATCTCATTTTTTTATTTAATACTACCTCTGTTCAAAAATGATCCGTTACTGAGATATATAGCATATTCCATTCCTTTTGGACACACTGTATATGTTTAATTTAACGCTACAAGTTGTAGTTTTGAGTATTTATTTCTTTTATTTTTGCATACCAGTATGCAGGGTGATTCAGTTTGACTGTCGTACTCCTATAACTTTGTTTTTTAAGAGGAAACCCCCTATAAAACCTTGCATGTTTGTAAATCGTGGAAAATTCTCCATCGAATGACGTTCAAATGTTTTTTCTACGATGAAATATGTCAGAATGGCGATAGTAAAAAATTTTTAATTCATTTTTCTCAAAAAGCTCTCCATGTCTCCTCCATGTATGCTTATTTCTTTTTATGCATCATCGAATTTAGAATTCAATTCTCTATCGGAATCAATAAAAAAAGTATACCATGTAATTTAAAAAAAAAAGTTGAATATCGCCAGTCTGACATATTCAACGTAGAAAAAACATCTGATCGTCGTTCGATTGAGAATTTTCCACGATTTGCAAAAATATAAGGTTAATGGGGGTTTCATCGTAAAAATAACAAAGCTATAGGGGTGCAACAGTCAAACTGAATCACTGAATCATATTTCATCATAGAAAAAAAACATCTGAACGTCTTCGATTGAAAATTTTCCACGATTTACAAAAATATAAGGTTTATGGGGGTTTCATCCTAAAAATAAGAAAGTTATAGGCGTGCAACAGTCAAACTGAATAACTTTTTTAACTTTAAATGGAGCACCCTGTATATCTTTCATATTTTTGGATTCCAAATTAAATGATCTTTTGAAAAATGTATAAAGTTTTTTGTACCTAAAATTAACCTTTTTTGAATTATTTAGGGTTTTTGGATAATATAAAACAAAAAGTATTATTAACAGAACTCTTATAGTGCCTTCTGACCAGTTACATTTTTAAAATAATGCACAGGGTGTTTGTTCATTTTGCCAAATTTTAAGCAAGAGTTAGTAGAATTTTTTAAACGGCACATCCTATATTTTTTACATTTTCTCATGTACTCCTATAATTTAATTGTCTTGCAAATATTGAAGATGTTCTACGTTTAAAACTAATATTTCTCGAGTTATTGTTGTATTATTGATCAAATATCACATATTTACTAATAAATTATAAATAAAACAATGACTTAAGGGATATCAATATTAGACAAAATGAAGGTCTATCAGTGCCCTACAAAATTCAATCAATTTAGCTTTCAACATTTGTTGCAAAGACCCAATTTGATTAAATTTCTAAATCAAATGTACGTTTGTAGGATTGCGATAGGTTGTGGGGAGGGTTCCGTTAAGCTTTGGGATTTGAGTCTTCCTCATCTTAAGCACATAACCATGACCCGTCTTTGGCACAAACAACAGAACAAAATTTATTGTCTAGCTTGGCATCCCACTAAAGAAGTAATTATAGCATATGGTAACATGGATGGACGGGTAAGTGAAAACTTTTCAGTGTATAATTAGTACTGAACTTGCATCTTTTGTATGAAAGTTCATGAATATGTTAATTATCATCAGCATTGTGAAGTTAGTTGTGGAGAACGTTGGACGGTTCTGAGCGCGGGTTAATGTGATGTGTACTGGGTTTTTATGTGCTATCATTAATTTATAATTTATAGTCCATCCTCTTCTACCATAATTAGGGTGACCAGGGTCCTGTTTTTCGAAACTCACAAACCTTGTAATACAAGTCCGTAGCTTAGCTACACGTGTAAATACAAGTCTGTGACTTAGCAACACGTGTAGTTTCCATGAAAACTACACGTGTTGCTAAGCTATGGACTTGTATTACAAGGCTTGTAGGTTTCGAGAAACGGGGCCCTGGTATCCGGCTTTTACTCGGAGTCTCTGAGTTTTAACATCGTTTCTCCGGGCTCCGGGTTTTAACATCGTTTCTCCGGGCTCCGGGTTTTAACATCATTTCTCCGGGCTCCGGGTTTTATTATTATTTCTCCGGGTTTCGTAATATGTAGTACCAAAAATTAACTTAACCGAAAAAAACAGTACCCATCAGGGCATGAAACAGGTTTAAAAAACCGGTTAACCTTTATTTTTTGTCAGAAAAAGCGATTTTTAAGCGAAACCGGAACCGTTATTTTTAAAGGCAAAAAAAAACGGTAACCTTTAACCAAATTAATAAAAAACCGTTTTTTTTAACATCTTTTTTAATAAAAATTACGATGAAAAATAAAAAATCTGTAGTAAATGCGATTAGTTTACCAAAAGTCATTACTGAACTCTTGATTGTACATTTATTATAAAATTATAAATAAATAATATCTTTTCACACTTTGCATTCCTGATCTAAATAATTTTAAAAACCGGCTAATTTAACCGGTTTTTTAAACCGGTTTGTAATTTAAATCGGTTTTTTACACTAAACCGGTTTTCAACAAAAACCGTTATAAAAATAAAGTTCTCGATTTCGGTTAACTGTTAACCAAAATTTTTTTCGATTTTGAGCCCTGGTACCCATACAAAAAATTGTATCAAACCGTGAGTTGGGTATATCAATGAAAACAAGAAAGATTGTATTGTCTATATCTTTTTTTTTTAAATACCATGTCCATGCTTTGCTTCTTTATGTTATTATTCTGGGAAGTCACGTAATTCGCCTGGTTTTTTAAGGTTATTTATTACGTCGTAATATACCCATATAACAAAATGTTGTAATTTGCATGTTTTTTGTTTTTTTTGTATCAACATCGCATATTTCCCATTGAGGAATTTTCTTTTTCTTACAAATTAAAATTCCGGAAAACTAAAATCTATAATTAAGGTGTATTTCCTAACATCTATCCCCCTGTCATCATCTCCGGGTTTACAAAAACTGAAATCTGGTCACCCTAACCATAACAGATGTGTACAAAAATTCTTCACCCTCGTTTTTTCCTTGCTAGCATTTCTGCTTGTCTCCATGTTAGCTCTTTTTTCTTAAGTATCTTGGCTATCTCCCCATTACTTGTTCGTTTTGGGCCTCCCTCTTTTTCTTCTTTTGTCCACACCCCCTTTCTTTCTATATTTGTTTCACAATTCTATTTTTTTCCATTCTTGCGAAATGGCCCGTTCGCCCTAGCTGTTTTTTTTTCTATTAGAATTAACTTTGAACCAATCTTGTATAATAACGCATTTTTGTTAAATGCTAATTTACATTTTATAGGCAAAAAAATAAAAAAGTTACTTTGTAAATCTCTGGTTTATAGCTTATCCAGAAAAGTTTAGGACCTTTCTGATATATTTTAAATAATATTTTAATCTACATAAAACATCACAGTTTATAATATTTTTATCATGGCTAATATTCATTTAGCCAAAGGAAATATAAACATAATATTACCACAAATTTAAAAAAAGTTAAACTATTTCGGTCAAAAATTTAAAGAAAAATGGAAAAACATCAGCTTGTGTTTTAAATTTATTTTATTGTTGCTTGTTCAAAAAACTCAAAATTTACAAACAAAAATGTACATTACTACGAATTTCTTCAATAGCAATCATAGGTACAGCGTACACATTAAATTTTCTTACAAAAACGCGTATGTCTGCACCGAAAGCGTGCAATTGGCAACCCTATAACACCCACGCAAAGACTTCACAACAAAATGACAGCGAAACACGTTTTTTAAGCTCCTCGCCCTTTATTGTTGTCCGCGCGGTCAGATTTCACATGAAAATTAGTACGGAATGTTTTTTTTTAAACTGGGACAAACGCGAAACTGACCAGGACATAACTTGGAAACCGGCACTGTCCCGGTCAAACCGGGACGTATGGTAGGCCTAATCATGGAATGTTAGTTTCTCAAGGATACGCTAAAACGCTGTAGTTCAAATTTTTAGTATTGCCTTGTAGTGTAAAAATCATCAGCAGACTGGCTCAGTTTTAGTAGGCCTTTCCCAAACCATGGAACTATACAGGGTGTGTATAAATTGGCGGAAGCGCTACACGTGGCGATGTTCTTCGTAAAATTCTAAGTCGAAAATCTTAATACAAAAATGTTATACCATGCTTGCTGTGTCTGCAAGAGGTCCTCAAAATTTTGACATTCAATCCTTTAATAAGCGTCATTATTTAATATTTTTTAATGAAAAAGCTGCGATTTGGAATAAAAATAAATTTTCAATAATACTTCTTTCTAGATATTGTGTTTTTCCTTTCAAAAATTGGTGTTGAAAATATGTTAATCACTGACTTGAATAAAAATAATACATATGGCAACATTGTCATTAGCTGTCATCTCTGTTTTTCTCGTAATTATTTCTTGTTTGTATTAGACGATACCTAAAAGAATGCAGGTATGTTTACGAACTGAAAGCTTTCAGTTCGAATAAACATTATAAATATCTAACTGAAAATTGCTAATAAAAAAACGTCCAAACGCAAATCAATGGATGCAAGGTTGCCAAATTTTTGTTTTTTTAAATGGTTCCTGAGGCCATGGTACAACATTTTTGTATTAAGATTTTCGACTTAAAATTTTACGAAGAACATCGCCACATGTAGCTCTTCCGCCTATTTATACACACCCTGTATAAATACCAAATTTCAAATTTCTTATGTGACAATAAAAAAGTTTTAAATAAATCTAGATTTTAAAGTTGTCCAGATTTCATAGTTTATTTTAGGACCGGGCACCATACGGACATTTTCAGTTAAGATTTTTACCAAGCAAATAAAAAAAAAATGTTGCTAATTTGATTAACTTTTTATCGCTAATGATTCTTAACATGGTTTTTCATGTAGCCAAAAAAAAAATGAAATTTTACTCGAAATCTTTGTTTAAATGGTATTAATTAACTGGTGTGTAAATTTATTTTCTTGGAACAGTGTAACTGTGTTTTTTTAAAATTTTGTTTAAAGATTGCTCTTGTGGACACCAGTAACTTGTCAAAAAGTCCCATGACATTTATACCATGTTTTAAAACGCCCATTTACAATTTGGAATGGGGTCCTTTTAATGGTAATAAGTATGTCTTTGGCTTGTACGCATGCTCCGAAGGAAAACTAGCCATATACAACGCTAATAATCCAATAGAAGGTAAAAGGAAAATAATCACGTTTTAAATTTTCTCAATCTATTTTACGTGCATTTTAGAACCCACATTGCTCAATGTCGGAAATTCTGAGTTCATAAGTCAGTTTTCTTGGAAACCTGATTACAGTACTCTAGCGGTTGGCACAAAATCTGGCAGTGTGAGCCTGTTCACGGTGGAATTGGAATTGATGTCAACGTTTTATGTGGCTCAAAAGTGTGTACAATGTCTGTGTTGGCATCCACAAGCCACCGCTGAAGAAAGTTCCGTTTCGTCGTATCACAATATGTTAGCAGTGGCCACGAACGATACCAGTATTGTCGTATATGACTGCAGTGTTTGTAAGTATTTTGTTTGATAATGCTTTGCGTTATTTAAATCACTCGAATTATTAATAAACTTCAGCTGATGAGCAAGCTAGTGGCGACAACATCATTGCAACACTGGATGGACACACAAAAGCTGTGAAATCGCTTGCGTGGAGTCCGCATCATGCTGCAAGACTGGTGTCTGTAAGTGAGGACTCCAGAGCTCAAGTCTGGGATGTAGCCAAAAAATCGTTGATTAGCACGTATTGCGGACATACCGAAAGATTACACTTCGTCATGTGGAGCCCAGTAGATTCCGACTACATTATTTCGGTCGGGAGAGATAACACCGTTCAAGTTTGGAAAATATCTGAAAATGCTCCGATGCTAGGTTAGTTTGTGAACTTTTTACGTAATTATAGATTTGTTCCGGCAAGGCTATGTACAGGTTGGGCAAATTTCGATGTTTTAATAGGGAATCTCGGTAACTATAAGAGCTATCAAAAAACGGACCGCGCTACCTCGATCTCTTCTTTTGAGAAAAAGTTAATGGTGGAAACTAAAATTGGCTATCGTCTTTTGTTTTCGAGTTATCGCCGATAACTCGATTTTTCGACTTTTCTTTTATGACCGTATCTCGCTTGTTTATGAAAATAAACAAAAATAATTTTGATGTTCTACAGGCACTTTTTTGATAAAAATGCAGTGGCGTAGACAATATTTCAAGAAAAAAATCGAAATTCGAGTTGTGACATAAAGTTGTATTTTTTAAAATGGAACCCATAGTTGGCTATGACTTATTTAAATTCCTTATATTTTTGTCATTCTAAATATATGAGGGTTGATGTAGTTATTTTCAATAATTTGTAAGTTGCGAAAGTTTTTTAGTTTTTTTTTTTAAGAAAATTATAGTAGGCTATGAAAACAAAAACAAGACAAGGTGTAAAACCTCCTAAAACTCATTTGGTATTTATTGTAGTTTATCTTATGTTCAAATATTTATAATCTTTATCACAACAACAAATTACAAAACCTCCGTAACTTGTACCAAATGAGTTTTAAAAGGTTTTACACTGTTTTGTTTTTGTTTTCACAGCCTACTATGATTTTCTTAAATAAAAAAAACTAAAAAACCTTCATAACTTGCATATTATTGAAAATAAATATATCAACCCTTATATACAGGGTGTCCCAGTTAACGTGAACAGCATGGGGATCTCGTAAACGGTAAGAGATACAGAGTTGGTTAAATAGGTGAGAATGATCTGATTTAAGAGCAACTATTCCATGAAAAAAAAACTTTAAAAAAATTTACAGTTTTTGCGCTATTCGTAAAAAACAAAAAAAGGACGTTTTCGATTTTTGCTTGTAACTTGCTTATTTAAAATCATACCCAAAATATTTTTCGACATTATTAGGACACTTTTTTGCGTAGAATTAAAATTTGTTATTAAATTTTACCCATCTTCATTTGTTTTTGTTATTTTAACATCAACTTTCTTATTTTAAATACGGGTCGTAGTTGGCTATGACATCATTAAAAAGAGATTTTTTTTCTCGTTTCATTGATGTATGGGTTGTTAGGTTTATTTTTAAAAATAAGCAAGTTGTAGCAATATTATCGTGTTTGTTAAGTTTAATCAAAGTGGTCATTGGAAAACAAAACAAAACAGCACATAAATAAACTAGCTGTACTTAATTAAACACAAAAACCTAAATAATTTTAGGTATTTTTCAAATTAGATAATTTATGATTTTTCAATTACTATTACTATTGAATCTAAATTATAACATGCGTTCAAAGTGTAGCCCACTCTCGATGGGCAATGCAAATTTGAGATCTGCACTTTGTAGATTACAATATTTTTCTAAGCATGTTACTTTCGATATCGCCCACCTCTACCATACATCAATGAAACGAGAGAAAAAATCTCTTTTTAATGGTGTCATAGCCAACTACGACCCGTATTTAAAATAAGAAAGTTGATGTTAAAATAACAAAAACAAATGAAGATAGGTAAAATTTAATAACAAATTTCAATTCTACGCAAAAAAGTGTCCTAATAATGTTGAAAAATATTTTGGGTATGGTTTTAAACAAGCAAGTTACAAGCAAAAATCGAAAACGTATTTTTTTTTGTTTTTTACGAATAGCGCAAAAACTAAATTTTTTTTCAAGATTTTTTCATGGAATAGTTGCTCTTAAAACATAGGTCATTTTCACCCATTTCACCAGCTCTGTATCTCACCGTTTACGAGATCCCCATGCTGTTCAAGTTAACTGGGACAGCCTGTATTTAGAATGACAAAGGATAAGGAATTTAAATAAGTCATAGCCAACTATGGGTTCCATTTAAAAAAATACAACTTACGTCACAACTCGAATTTAGATTTTTTTTTGAAAAATTGTTTACGCCACTGCATTCTTATCAAAAAAGTCCCTGTAGAACGTCAACATTATTTTTGTTTATTTTCATAAACAAGCGAGATATGGTCATAAAACATCGAAATTTTCCCACCCTTTACAATCTGATGGACTATCAGGATTCTGTGCAGTATCAATATCGTGTTTCAGCACAGTCTCCGATAGTTCACCGGACGGTTAGTCGGCGGTTCCAGCAGTTATCGAATCGAACTAGTTTGTGGAACGTTTTATTATGTGCACTTTGTGTTACAGATCCTTGTGTGATTAAAAGGGAACACCAGAAAATGATAAACATAGGAAAGGAAGACAAGTCAAAGCCGGCTAAGGAAGAAAAGCCCAAGAAAGTCGTTCGTAGCACTATGTTTAGACGAATTATAAAAGGAGGAGATTCATCAGACTCGCTCATAAATACTTGCAAACGATTATTACGCAAACACGAATCGGGCGAAACAGAGGACAAAGAGGAAGAGGCCGACGTTTTGCAGTTGTTTGGAGACCATTACGACATGCAGAAGTTATTACAAGCCGAACGTGAGTGAATTAGATTTTATGTGTAGTGTTACATTAACAATATTGGTTTTGATTAATTTTTTATTAATAGAAACATCGCATAAACAAAAAGGCAGATACGTTTGTTATCAGCACATGGCTTTGTGGAAAGGAGATATTTCGAATGTCATAAGAGAAGCCATCGACAACGGAAATGTTAATTCTTGGTTATTAAATATGGCCCCAATGGTTTCTCCACTGTAAGTAAAAGCAATTTGTTTCAGAGGATTTCCTTTATGTTTCGTTTTACCAACAGGTTGTGGCAAGAAGCATGTGAAGCATACGTCAGGCAGCTTTTGGACAAGCCCGATAGCGACCCATTAGAAATAGCTTCCTACTATTTGGCATGTCATAAGGTTGACAATGCTATCAATCATCTGTGTGATACGATGTTCTTTCGTGAGGCATTGGCTATTGCCCGATGTCGCCTGCTTCCGTCCGATGAAATATTCAATGAGATTTATCGAAAATGGGCCGTACAAAGTACCATTTGTGGTACTTTCGAGGTTGCAGCTCAATGGTGAGTGACTTTAAACAAAATATAGTAATTTGGAATCTTCACAGTACCGGCTGGTCCAAATTTGATAGGATTACAATAGTATCACTTATTATTAAACATAGAGAAAATGATTAGGTTTCCAGAATATGCAGTTTTTGAGGCAAATTATATATTTAATTAAATATTTTTACCACAACTTCTTAATCGGGTTCTCTTGTATCTTTCTGTTTCGAGGTATTTTTCCTAGTTCTTGATTATCTTTTTCTATCCTTGCTAACTGTGGCACATCTCTCCAGCTGACTCCTTTTTCTTCTAATATACAGGGTGTCCCAGTTAACTTGAACAGCATGGGGATCTCGTAAACGGTAAGAGATACAGAGTTGGTTAAATGGGTTAAAATGATCTCTGAATTAAGAGCAACTGTTCTATTAATCTCTTCAGACCTGGTGTCCATTACAATGGACACACAATTCATATGCATTTTGTAAATAACTTTGTAGTATATTTCTGTTTCACATGAGTTTTTAATAAAAGGTGGAAGGAATACTGTATTATAGACTTTAAACGATTTGGGCGCCATTTATCCAAACTAAGACGCATTATGGTTGCATTTCGTTTTAGTTACGAGATGTCAGTTGAGTGATGTGTGTTAATTTGAATTATTTTGAGTTTTTTTGTTTAAGCTACGGATTTTTGTTAATTATGAAAAAATGTTCTTAAGAAAAATCGCCGTAATTTTTTAAAATCACAATAGACATGTGGAAAATCCAGGAAAATGAAAATTTAACAAATTTAAAAAATATGAATTACGTTATTTATAACCTAAATAATATGGGTCAATCTAAACAGATGAATCTTCCTTAGGTGTAAACACATTTTACTGTGATTACCATTGTTGCTATTGAGATTATGATTGTTATTAACAAAGGTAACCACAGTAAAATGTGTTTACACCTAAGGAAGATTCATCTGTTTAGATTGACCCATACTCACAAGCACGGTCTACCACACAGGTTAGGAAGCCTGTCAAAAAATCTGGAACTTTTCGCCATAAATATCCGTTAGATGGCGATAAGTCCAAGAACCTGTGCTTGCATTAGGTGGGTTCTTATTTTGAACAAAGCTGACTTAAAAATTCGGTTGAAATTCAAATTTTGAAATTTTTTTAAGCGAAAACTTAAAGCTGTATTACACTATACAATATCTTGTCCAAGAAATTTTATACTAGATTGTACAGCTGTTGCCAAGTTACAATGTCGTAAATTGACATACGCGAAGTGTCAGTTAACGACATAAGACGTGTTGTAACTTGGCAACAGCTGTACAATCTAGTATAACATTTTTTGAACAAGAAATTGTATAGTGTAATACAGCCATTATATATCTCGCTGACTATGTCAAAATCTTGTACACGAACCGGTTCTTAAACTTATTGCCATCTAGCGATAATCTATGGCGTACGGTTCTTAGACTTATCGCCATCTGTAGGATAATTTACGGAACTAATTACCGACCTCAGTCGTTTTTATATGGGAGTTTCCCAACCTGTGTAGTGGACCGTGCTCACAAGTCAGAATAATTTTTTTAAGCCTCAAAATTAATTCAGTCTGAAAAGGTTAAAAAATCTTCAAAACAATTAATAGTTTGTTTTTTTTAATGAACCCATAGCCAATTATGGTGCCATTGAAAAAAAGTGACATATCTCAAAAATCAAGTGTGCCATGACTTTTCAGTTATTTTTTCTACTTCTTTGTAAAAATACAGGGTGTCCCACAAGGTAAGCCCCTTAATTTTTGCGTAAATCGAAAGGTTGGGACCTAAATAAAACGTTTTTACCGATAATAATTTTTTCATGTGTCCCTTTATATACAGGGTATCCCAAATATAGCAAACAGCATGGGAATCTCGTAAACGGTAAGAGATACAGAGTTGGTTTAATGGGTCAAAATGATCTATAATTTAAGAGCAACTGTTCTATGAAATAAAAACTTGCAAAAAATTTCTAGTTTTTGCACTATTGATAAAAAACAAAACACTTCAGGTTTTTAATTTTTGCTTATAACTTGCTTATTTGTAATCACACTCAAAATATTATTCGACATTATTAGGGCACTTTTTTGCGTAGATTTGAAATTTGTCAACAATTTTACCTATCTGCATTTGTTTTTGTTTTTCTAACATCAACTTTCTTATTTCTTAAATAACAAAAACAAATGAAGATAGATAAAATTTGTTGACAAATTTCAAATTTGTTTTTTATCAATAGCGCAAAAAGTAGAATTTCTTTAAATTTTTTTTCCATAGAGTATTCACGCTTAAATCAGATCATTTTTGACCCATTTAACCAACTCTGTGCTGGTCACTATATTTGGGACACCCTGTATATGAAGGGACACATCAAAAAAATTATAATTGGTAAAAACGTTTTATTTAGGTCCTAAACATTCGATTTAAGCAAAAATTAGCGAAGGTATACCTTGTGGGACACCCTGTATCTACAGGAATCATTTCACATATTGATTTAGATGTAGGTGGCTATGGAAATATTTACTGTTGATAAAATCGTTTGCTTTTAGTTTTTTCAAAGTATTTAGAAAAGTTGAAATTGTAGGTCAAATGTCAAAATGGTATTAAATTCGTCTTGGAATGCTGTCCAACTTTGCTAATTTAACCAACTATGTAACTCTTATAATAACAAAAGTTATGCATACAACACATGTAGATTGTTGTCACCCTGTATAACGCATTATTAAAATGACAAAATATGGTAAACATTTTTTGTTTATAGATCTGCATTTGTTTTGAAAAACTGCATGTTTTTGGTAGTTAAACCTATTCTCTATTTTAAATAGTAAGGGAGTGATCCATGTAAACCCATCGAATTTGGACCATTCAATACACCTTTTCCCAATTAATTCTGCTAATAATAATTAATTTAGGCATTAGGTTTCATGCAGGTGGTGGGACGCCCGGTATAAATATTAAATTTTTTTCAGTTACATAAAACTTGGGGAGATCGAGGAAGCTGCAAAAGTATTAGCTCGTCGCAATGATCGTGAAACGTTAATGTTTGCCACGGATCTAGCCGAGAAGTGCCAAAATAAAGACTTGTACAATGGCCTCGTGTTTCGTCTTAATTCTTTGAAATCGGCCGAAACGAAACCTGAGGATAAACCACTGCCCTCTAGAATAGAATTAGAACTAAGTATTAAAAGATTAATACACTGTCATATACAGAACGGTAATTCTATCGACGATGGTCAGATAGTTGAAGAATCTCAAGGTGTTAGCATTGTCGACAAAGAAATTTTAATGAGTGACTCTTTAGTTCAGAATGGCAACAACAGTCCAGCCACATCACCTGAAGTTGAAAACCAAGTGGAGCTGGTGGAGAGCGTAGAACCAATAAATCTAAACATTTCAATTTAAAACCGGTATTAAATGATATAAAATATATTAATACGTAATATAATTGACTGGGTTTCAACGTATTATAGTAATACATTTTTTATTTTATTTATTTTGTTGCGTATTAACGTTTTATTAAAAAAGAAAATTCTTTTTTATTTGTGATATTTCTCGACTTAATTATTAATTATGTTTAAATTCTTAGCAATAAGTTTATGTTTCTCTTAGCTGCTTAACAATTTAACAGTTTAATTTTTTTTACATAGTTTTATTTTTAATTTAAGTGCCCTTATGAAATTTTGAGTACCTTTCTGAAGTCGGTATTAAATGAATTTTCTGTTGGACTCTTAGTGAAACTTGTTTTTTTATTTAATGAGAATGAAAGTTTATGTTTTAAGTATTTAATGTAATGTAAATTATTACATGTACTAAAACTTGTTAATCATAATTTTAGGATAAAAAGTTATTTTAATTTTGTTTTTCATAGTTGTGTAAAGAATTGTTTGTTTAGTTTTTTATGGAATAAATATTTTGTTTAAATTGAGTTTTTACTTTGAAGTGATACTGCAAGAAAAAGTGGTGTTAATTTTGTCTGATAATAATAGTATCGTAAACAATAAATTGACTCATTAATCGGGTAACAGCGAAGATTCGTTTTTGAAATAAGTTGTTATCATTTATAGAATCAAATTGTTTCAAGATTTTAACTTTTTTAAGCATGGAGCAGTGTTTTTCAACCTTTTCAATGTCGTGGCACACTTTTAAGAAAACTTGAAAGTTCACAGCAAACCATATACATAATTGTATTTTTGACGTTTGGAAAACTTGAATTTTTGCTCAAAACAAATGTTAAGTCAAAATAGAGTAAGTATACACTTGAAAATAATTTAATAATTTTAAACTGCTGTAAAAGAAAATTATGATGAGTCTGAACAAATAGAAGGTAGATATTGTTCTGTGGTTGATATGTATTCTTCACAATTATAAAGTTAATTGGAAAATTTTGAAAGGTTTGTCAAAAAAATGTGCAAACCTACACATTTCAGAAATTTTTAAAACTATAAAGAGCTGTTAAAATATTTTTAAACCATTTGGATGTAGATATGTATTCCTTAGATAGGGTTGCCAGAAGTTGAAAGTGTAAAAAGAGAACTTATTTTTTTTGTGAACAATTACTCTCTACTGAAATATTTAATGGTCTAAAACAAATTTCTTAATAACTTATTCTTTATCTTAAATATTTTAAATTTTATTTAAGTTCTCGATTGACTTAGTATAATATACTTCAGAAATTCATATTTCTTAACAACTTATTCGTAACCATCAATATTTTCAATTTTAGGCAAGTTACAAATTAACTTGATACAATATACTTCATAAATTCATATTAGACACATAAAACTGTATCATTTAATTGTTATTAGATTTTTACTGAAACGTGTTTCAACCATAGATAAGAGGTTTCGACAGCTCTGATCCAAAACAAAATTTTTAATAACTTAATCGTTACTAGATCTATTTTAATTTTTATTTCTTTTTTCAATTGAGTTAGTGCAGTGTACTTTATAAAATCATATTTAAGACACAAATATTCCATCGTTTCATTTTTATTGGATTTTTACTAATAAAGTGTGTTTTGACAGTTCTGGTCTAAAACAACATTGTTAATAATTTAATCGTTACCAGATATGGTTTGATTTTTATTTCCTTTTTCGATTGAGTTAGTGCAATATACTTTATAAATCCATATTTGAGACATAAATATTGCATTGTTTAATTTTTATTGGATTTTTACTAATAATAGGTTTTGACAATTCTGGTCCAAAACCAAATCTTTAGTAACTTAATCTTAACCCAATTTATTTTAATTTTTATTGAAGTTTTCAATTACCTTGGTACTGTATACTGCAGAAATTAATTTTGTTTGTCATAAGAACAATATTGTTCAGTTTTTATTGTAATTCATAATTACAGAACGCAACCCACTTAACACGTTGCGCCTACATAGGTATGCAGTGTGCTGAACAAAACGCCTACCTTTGTAATTTTTAGACAGCCTGCGTAACTGTTATGTCAAATTAGTTGCATGACTATGTAGGCGTTTTGTGTCGTGGTTGCCTATCAATAGGCGCAACGTTTAGTGGGTTGCGTACTCTACATTACGCCTACATGGATATGCAATTAATTTCACGTCGTTTCTACGCAGGTTGCTTGAAAATGCCGAAAGTAGGCGCTTTGTTAAGCACATTGCATACCTATTTAGGCGCAACCTGCTAAGTGGGTTGCGTTTTGTATTTAAGTAGGCGCCTGTTGTCAATAAATGTATTAAGTGTAAAAGTATATTTAGGCTTTTTCAAGCGGATTCCACACAAATAATTTATTTTTGCTACATAGTAAATACAAATACGATTTGTAAAAAAATAAAGTTTTTATGTAAACATATTTTACTTAATCAAACAAAGCAGAACATTTGTAAGTAAAAGAATGTTTTACCTGGTATATCCCTGAAATACTCAGTCGTTTGATAAAGACCAACATAGAATGGTCGAAACGTCACACAAATCAAGAAGACGCGGTTCAAAACCCGGGAACGAAGATTGTAACATGTCCTTTACGAAGTTCTCGAGTATTTAAAGAATTTTAGTTTAAAGGTATCGCATGTACTAACTCGTTAAAAGTAATTTTTTAACTAATTAACCCTAATTTATGGCCAATTTCTGTCCACAGTCAGGTAGGTACATATCTGCTGCATGCCTCACTTCAATATTTTTACATCTCAAGCTCATTTAACGTTATTACATAAAAAAATCCTCGCAAAACTGTATTATCATCGGTGACATTTGTGGGCGGTGGTATTTTCATTTGATTTGATTTATAGCCAATCGTCCAGTATAGTTGGATGCCCAGCTGTCAAGTAAAATTAACGCGCGTTTACATTGCGCATATGGTACTTAATCCAAAAATCGCATTCTTGAATCGTTGAAAACTAAGCTGGTCGGTTGTATAAATTTGTGTTAGTTTGATGTTCATACACTAGAGGTCGTAGAGTGTGCCAGTTTTTGGAATTTATGTAATGCATTTGGGGATTTCTTAATGTTTACTTGAAAAATTTCCTTATTTAGATTATTTAAGAGGTAATAATAATTATTTAAGCTATAAATAAAATGTGTTCAAATAAAATTCCTTAACAGTTATAATTGGAAATAAATTACTTGTTATTACGTATCACACATTTTTTTTACTACTTCGTTAATATACTATTACATGGGCGTCCACAGGGGAGGGCAAACGGAGCACTTGCCCCTCCCTGGAATCGAGTACTCCATTAATGACCAAATGAAAGAGGGTCGTGTTAAAAGTTTGTTAATATTTTATGCATTCCTTTGCAAGCTTTGCTCCCCCCTGGATAATTTTCTGCGTATGTCCATGTACTATTACATACTATACTTTGGTAGGTGGATGACAAAAAAACAGTGTTCAAACTTTGGTGTATTTTTAAATTTGTTTATACAAGTTACGAATTTGACAACTTCTATACAACTTTTGATAAGTACCAAAAATTAATTTTACTTTTTTTTTGAGCAACTTCCTTTCGTAATGTCACTCAAAACAATAACTTAAATAAACTATTGTTTTGGAGCATTATTTAAAAAAATAAGCAAAATAGATTTTGGTCCATTTGATAATCTAATCTCTAATGGATGTGAAAACTACAGCCATCCGTATTTTGGCTGTCTTCTTTTTGGTTTATCTTCAATTCTTCGAATATTCCGAAGGGTTAATGGCGATTTTGTAGGTTCTTCAATCGTTGGTGGTTGCAGAGTGGGTGTTGTAGCTCGATTTGAACTAGGTTCGCTTTGCACTGGTGACTGAATTGGTTCTTTTACTTCTTCTTTAGTCAATTGAACAACTGGTATTGAAGTTGAAGGTGTACTAGTGGCAGGCTGAAACATTTTGATTAAATAGATGTAATACCAAAAAATATTGTTTCTTAGCTGCAATACAAACGACAAAATAATCAGAGTGTTAAAATTTTTACAAAGTTCACGGATTTTAAATGATACACACCTTAACTTGATCTGGTATAGGCGGAGCTGGTCGTTTTGTTGTACCAGTTGGTGAAATAACTGTTGGTGTTTCTTTAGGTTTTCCTGGTTGTTCGTTTTTGCCATTCTCACTTGATTTTGTCGTTAATGGTTCTTGTTGAGTACTAGCGAATATTTTTTGTTTTTCATCTGCACTACTACAGGAAGGTATCGATTCCATCTTTGATTTAGATTCAGAACTGGCCAGTGGTTTTACAGCCGATTGTTTATCATTTTTACCTTCTATCTGCGTGTCTTTCTTATCATCTGTGATTGTTTTAGCGTCAAGCGCCAACGAATCTTTCCTTGGTAGATCTTTAATCGGCGGTTTTAATTCTGTGGGTGAAGGAGATTTTGATAATCTATCTGTGACGTTTTGTTCTGCTGGAGGACTAGGTATTCGCTTCATTTCTGGTTCGGTTTGAGGAGCTTTAGGTGTGATAAGTATTTTATCTTCTTTTGCTGTAATACTTTCGCTTGAAGATTTTTTTGTACCATCCTTAGCTGTTAGATTTTCACTGGAACTTTTTTTCGATACTGGATCAAGAGGACTTTGTTGAAAAGGTTCATTGGTTTTTTCTGGTGATGTAGGACAACTGTACAACGTTATCAAATCTTTTACCGAACAAGCCGGCGGTGGCATTTTGCTTGTTGGTTGTGTTAAAGAAGTCGTTTGTATTTGCAATTGATTCTGAAGTTTATCAGGTAATCTGGTGATATCGTCTAATGATTTTGACACAGACGAAGTTGGGGACATATTCGGTAGATCGATAATTTTTCCGTCGGAAAACCGTCTTGGAGATTGCTCTATTTTTTCTGTTGCCCTCAAACCATTTAAAGAATTGGTGTCAGGGGCGAAGGTTTGAACATCGTCATTCATTAGCAGGTTTTCTATATCGTCACCATTTTCTGAGTAACTGTCGCTAGAAAAATCGGGACTACGTAATAAAACTGGTGTTGCCGGACTTACTGATATTTCTGGTTGGTCTAGTTTATTGTTTATTAATACATGCGGGTTTAGTGGATACTTCCGTGTTGATTTTGTTGCTAATTTTTCCGTCAAAACTGTAAAAATGCGATAAAAAATAAACTTATCATTCTACATTAATAATAATAATAATAATAATAATAATAAAAATCTTTATTGTCCACAAACAAAAAATGCCATGAGACAAAAAGCTGCTGATCAAAGCAGCAGAACATTGAATAATACATTATAGACAACAAAAAAAAGAACAAATAACAAACAAGCCGTTAACAAAACATCAACACAAAAAAAAAACAAATTATTTATAACAAGATTACAGATAAAATAAAATATAGGGACAAAACCACATCCCAAAATCCAATGAAAATCACACATTACGATCGAGATATTCATCTAGTGAGTAGAAAGCGTTTTCAACCAAAAACCCTTTCACTAATTTAGCAAATCCCTTTTTCCTGATTGCACCTTTATATGTAGGAGGTAAATGGTTATACAATTTTATTGCAGTATATAGAGGTGATTTTTCAAAATTGGTTAGCCTATGCAAAGGAAATGAGAGATCACTACCATGTCTAGTATTATAACTATGGTACGATTTATTCTGACATATTATGTCATAATTTTTAAATATGAACATTAACGATTCTAAAATAAGAAGTGATGGTAATGTTAAGATTTTATGTTTAACAAATATCGGCTTACATGAGAAAATGTAATCTAAACGAAAAACAGCTCTAATTACTTTTTTTTGTAATAGAAATATTCTGCGCAAATGATTACTGTGACCTCCCCAAAAGATAATTGAATATGATACTCTAGAGTAAAAGTGCCCATAGTATAGCATCATCAAGGTATCAATGCAAACCATATCTCTAATTTTAAATATTTGATATAATAAGGGTTGAATTTTGTTATACAAATCATCAATTTGTACCTTCCAATTAAGACATTCATCAATGATGATCCCTAATAGTATAGCGTTGGTAGACTGTCTTACTAAAGAATTATTTAATTTGATAGCTAAACTATAGTTTCTCTCTCTGAACAAATTAAAGTAAATAAAATTCGACTTGTTTACATTTATACTCAAACAATTTTTTCTAAACCAATTATTAGTTAAAAAAAGATCTCTTTCAATTTGTTTTTGTAAAATTTTTTCATTTTCACAATTGAATATAATAGATACATCATCCGCATACATGATAATATCAGATTTCAGGTTTAATAAAAAAATATCATTAACAAAAATAATAAATAATAAAGGACCCAGGATAGAGCCCTGAGGTACACCTTTTTTTATGAAACAAGGATCAGACAACCTCTCATTAATACGTACATATTGTATTCTATCACGTAGATAATATTTAATCCAGAGCAGTGCATTACCCCTAATGCCAATTTTATATAACTTATCTAGTAGTAAGGTATGGGATATCATGTCGAAAGCTTTGCTTAGATCAAGAAAAGCAGCCACTGTTGACTTTTTTATATCAATATATTGATAAACGTAATTAATTAATTTGCATAAAGCATCCTTGGTAGATTTGCCTTTCATAAAACCATATTGTTTAGGTGACAGAATATTATTTAGTGTTAAAAAGCTATAAAGTCTATTATAATAGACTTTTTCATAAATTTTAGAAAATATAGAGGTTAAACTTATAGGCCTGTAATTATTAATGTTAGATGCATCACCTTTTTTAAGAATAGGTTGAACTACAGTAATATTTAGGTTATTTGGAAAAATACCTTCTTCAAAACTTTGATTAATTAAAATAGCTAAAGGCTTGGAGATAAAGTTATTTATTTTTTTTATTATCAGGTTCGATAGATTGTCAATACCACATGCATTAGACGATTTTAAATTACATATTATGTTCTTGATTTCAACTTCATCACATGGAAAGAGATAAATAGACTTGTGAAAACTTGGTAAGGTATTAGAATAAAAATCTTGATTATTGAACATCGACGGTATATTTGAAAAAAATGTGTTAAAAGCATTACCAATTTCATTGTCATTGTAAATGGTTTTATCTTCAATGTTTATTTTACTAAAATCGTTTTTGCTTTTTTTATGTAGCGCCCAGTTGTTATTGATAATATCCCAAGCAGCCTTACTTTTATTCGAATGTTCTTTAATAAAATTTGCATAGTAAAATTTTTTAGCTAAAATAATTACTTTTCGATAAATTTTTTTATAGAGCTTATAGTATCTACAAATCACCTCGTTTTTTGTCATGGTAAGTCTATATAAGCATTTAAAGTTGGCAGATGATATTCTAATACCCTTCGTTATCCAAGGTTTATGTTTGGTATTTTTCTTGTCTTTTTTATTAATATATATAACAGAGTTGTTATAAACATCTTGAATTTTTTCATGAAAAGCATTGAAATTATCGTTAACGCTGCAACTAGATTTAATTAGTAAATTAAAATTTACTTCTGAAATAGATTGTTCAAATTTATTTAAGTCTAATTTTTTGATAACAGTGTGTCTAATAGCTGTTGGCTTTATTGGGATATCAATTTCTAAAAAGAGAGCTAGGTGATCAGAAAAGTAAGTAGAAATCGTATAAGTTTTACAAAGATGCTTCGGCAAATTAATATTTAAGTAGTCAATAGAGGTTCTCGACAAATTAGTGATTCTTGTAGGTTCATTATTAATTACAGGAATATTGTAATCCAATAAAATTTGATTAAGTTTTTCTGATGTATTTGATGAATTATTATCGATGTTAAAGTCACCACCAATTAAAATAAAATGATTCTTATATTTACTACTAAAATGAAATAGAACTTTATCAAGCCAATTCAAGAAAATACGACTTAGGCCACAAGGTGATCTATATATGCAAAACAAAATAATTTTAATTTTTTGAAATATCAACTCACCAAATGAATACTCGATGTTATCTTCATTGCAAAGTTCCAGTTTGATATCAATACTGTTGACGACAAAGTCATCTCTAACCATTATCAATGTACCACCACCTTTTTGTGCCAATCTACTTGAAAAATTTACTAATTTATAGTTCGTGATATTTAACATAGGAATTTCATTAGATTGTTCGTTGAATTTTCAAATTTTGTCATCAAGTGTTTTTGTAATTTTTGGTTTTATGTTTTATAATGTGATCTTTATTGTAAAAAAAAAAACTAAAACGATAAAATAAAATTTAATACGGACTTAAAACAAATTTTCAGAATATATTTTGGGTTTTACTTACGATCATCATTAGTTTGCGTCTTAATTTCTTTTAATAATTCCATGATTGATTTCCCAGTTGTATCGGGCAATTCAATAGGTGTGGATGATCGTGAATGAGGTAACGGACTTCTTGAAGTCATCTTTCGTGCTTCGTCCATCGCTTTTTGTAAATTCTGTTGCTTTTTAAACGAATCTCTGCTGTTGCAGTGTCCAATTTGCGATCTAAAATAATCTTCTGGTAATTATTTGTGTCACAGATTGAAAAAGTAACTTACGCTAAACAAGCTCCTCTTACTACTTGGCCCCATTTTCGAAGATTCGAATTCAACACAGCAAGTTTTGCAATTCGCCTGAATCTAAAAACAAGCAATTTTAAAAACTTGTTCAGCATTAAATTAGTTCACTCTCTTTTATTTTTTATAAATGTTTTTAAATTATTATTATTGTAAATAATAATAATAATAGAAAAAAGAAATTAAAACAAAACAAGCAGAAGAACAAACTGGATTTTGAACGGGTAGATCTACAATTGATAATTTGTTCACGTTAAAGATTGCGCTGGAAAAGAGAGTCCAACGGTCTAGGTCTAGGGAAACTCACATAGCCCTTATAGATCTTGAAAAGGCATACGATAGCGTACCAACTTCCAGAATGTGGAAGGAGATGCAACAACTGGGTATAGAACCCACACTTATACGAGCCCCATGCAACTGTATGACGAAAACTTTGCAAGAACAAAGAATGGGAGGAAATCAACAATCGTATAAATAAGGACAGGAATGTAATAAAATCGCTAAATTCGATACTTTGGGAAAAAAGAAATAAAGAAAAGGATGTACAAAAGTATTGTTCAACCTGTAACAATATACGGGGCAGATGTGTGGAATTTAAATAATAAATATACGAGGAAATTGTTAGCTACGGAAATGGATTGCTTAAGGAGAAGCTGTACAATATCAAGATTGGACCGGCTTAGGAATGAGACCATAAGAGAAAACATGAATATCAATATAACTATAGCAGATGTAGTAGAAACGAGACAACTAACATAGTTTTGACGGTTCTAGGGCAAGTACCCCCTGGACAATAACCCCCGGACAAATAACCCCCGGACAAATAACCTCCGCACAAATAACCCCCCCCGTGTAAAAAAAACCCAGACAATTAACACCCTGTGCAATTTTCAGTTTCACTTCGGCAATAGTTTTGAAGCGCACGGTGTTACTGTCAAGACTATAGAATAATTCACAAATGTAAGTTAGGTACTTATTTAAATACAAATATTTTACCATAATGTTTACAAGTTTACTAATTTTAATCCTAATTCTATGATTTTAACGTAATTCTTAATCGCTGCATGATGGCCATAAAAGTGAAAATTGTGCGTTCAAAGATAACACCAGAAGAAGATTAAATTGTTACTATGCCTTAATTTTTTTTGCAACTTTTAACACTTTACATTTCGACAATTATAATCTACCGATAAGTTAGTCGTTAAGGTTTTTCTTTGCACGGGAGGTTAACTGTCCGGGAGGGCGTTTTTTTTTTACACGGGGCTTATTTGTCTGGGGGTTATTTCTACGAGGGATTATTGTCTGGGGGTTATTTTCCGGGGTTTATTGTCCAGGAAAGTAATTGTCCTGTTACCGGTTTGGACGCACTAAAAAGATGGACGAAAGTAGGTGGCTTAGAAAAATTTTAGAATGGATTCCGACCGAGAAGAGGAGAGAGGATCGCCAAGAAGGAGCTGGAAAGTAGGTATAGAGATATAGAGACAATGAGATATAGAGGTTTAAAGAAAGACATCTGTTAAGACAGAAAGAAATGTAAACTGGGGTAGGAGAGGCGGTAGATTGCCGTAGAAATCCGTGTTTATATATATTAATTCTAAAGGAACAGAAGCATGTGTTAACAATCACAAAAAAATTATCATGGAATAATCAATCCCAATTAAAGCGTTGTGCAGGAGACTGTCAAAGCAGAATGATTGGGATAAAATCAGAGACTCATCCCATGGACTTTATGTAAAGTTATAGGGTGAGGATGTATGTCCGCTTCTATAATATGTAGGCTTCACTTTATACAGGGTGAATATTATGTTCCAGGCCGATGTTGTTTTTGAATAACCCGGAAATGAATCGCATTTTTTAAAATTTGGATTTTTTTATTCAACAGTAGGCTTATGACAATTATGTATGGAATATGACATCGCTCAAGTGACCACCTCTGGCAGCGTTACAAATGCCTGTTCTTTTAATTATATTTTTCATGACATTCTCGCACGTTTCGCGTGTTATTTCCGCAATTTCATGTCGAATATTGTCCTGAAGCACTGGAATTGTTGTTGGTTTATTAGCGTAGACTTTTCCTTTCAGGTACCCCCACAGAAAATAGTCGGGTGACGTTAAATCGGGTGATCGCGGGGGCCAGTCTACTATACGTTGAATCGTTGACTTGCATGGCACATGATGAAGTCCAAAAAAATCACGCAGTTTTGTTCGCGTATTCACAATTGAACGATTATTTAGATAAAATGTTTTAATGACTTCAACACGTTGTTGAGGCGTCAGATGCTCCATAATAAATTGTAATTGACTACTCTTTAAGACTGCCAATTACTAAATGTCAAATGGCCCCCGCGATCACACGATTTAACGTCACCCGACTATTTTCTGTGGGGGTACCTGAAAGGAAACGTCTACGCTAATAAACCAACAACAATTCCAATGCTTCAGGACAATATTCGACATGAAATTGCGGAAATAACACGCGAAACGTGCGAGAATGTCATGAAAAATATAATTAAAAGAACAGGCATTTGTAACGCTGCCAGAGGTGGTCACTTGAGCGATGTCATATTCCATACATAATTGTCATAAGCCTAC
Source organism: Elmis aenea (assembly GCA_947652605.1). Classification (NCBI taxonomy): domain Eukaryota; kingdom Metazoa; phylum Arthropoda; class Insecta; order Coleoptera; family Elmidae; genus Elmis; species Elmis aenea. Next base: position 14,776,588 of record OX393581.1, on the reverse strand, counting down.
TGTTGAATAAAAAAATCCAAATTTTAAAAAATGTGATTTTTTTTCCGGTTTATTTAAAAACAACATCGGCCTGGAACATAATATACACCCTGTAGAAGGTGTAATTATTGTTAAAAATACATAGAGAAATTTTAACCAATATGTTTTGCCCACGATTTAAAAAATGTATTGTAATAAAGATGTATACATTTTCTAAAAGAGCTGTATCCAATTTGTGTTTAATTTAATGGTAAACGCAGTTAATATATTTATGTATTTAGGCTTAGTTTGTTATTTTACACGTTCAAATTTAATTAAATGTGATTGTAATTTAATTAGATAAGTAGAATGATTCTGCTTGTACAATTTGTTGTAGGTACATATATTAAACAAAAATATGTGAATGTGCGTACTCGTATAATTTTGTGGTAGTATTTAAAAAAAAATGCCATACTTAGCTAACGAATCTTCATTTTCAGGAGGTGGTTCGTATATTAATTGTTCATATTCTTCTTCGGTCGCAACGGGCGCAACTTTGAAATCCTTCATTAGACGACGCTCCCAGACTTTCATTTTTTTACCCAAAACAGCTAAACAATAAATTTTAAGTTGCATCGATTGTTATCAATAATTTGTTTGTTGCATACCCTTTTCTCTCTTTTCGGCACACGAAATATCCATACCATTCTTACCGAATATTTCAAGCATCTCATAACGAAAAGCTGAAATGTCGCCCTTAACTTCGTTGATGTCGTCTTCCGTAACGGTGGCTTCATCGTATTTTTTATGCATTGCGGAAACGTATCGCCAAACTAGGGCTCTCATTACTGCTGTGTATTGATGGTCCCTCTCCTTTTCCTCTTTGTTTCGACGCTATAAAGCAATTTTTAACAACTTTTACTTTGTGGATACCGTAATTGAGACGCGTTTTTCTTGGAAAAACCCGATAGTATGTAAAGTAGTGAAGAATGATTGTTGATTTTCGAATATTCTTATGTTTTAAAAATTGGTTATAGTTTGTCGGTAGAAAAATTGATTAATTTGTTTTAAGCGGGGCTTAATTTGAGATAATCGTTGATTACTGATCAATACCTTAGTCGACATTCTGCGCAGTTTGTCTTTTTTTCTCAAACCAAATAATTTACAAAGCATTTTTGGGTTCGGGAAGACATTGAACGGTGGTGGTAACGTCTGACTTTCCTCGAAATAACTCATCCACAATTTTGTTCTTGCGAATTTCCATTCGGTATCAGAATGTTCCTGAGCAAATAATTAAATTTTTAAAATTGTCGGTTTATAACTGCCTCCTACTTACATCTATCATGGCGTACGAATTGGACATCATAGCAATGAGGAGATTCAGCAAGACTATGACGTTTATTACGGAATATGATCCAAACATCAGCAAGCCCCAAAATCGTGTGTATGTTTTAATGCCCGTTAGTTCAAAGTTTGATAGGTCAACCATGCCAAAACTGGCCCAAAAAAGCGACTGGGAAGACTCAAAAACGCTAAAAAAATGATTTTTAAAAGAGTTGATGAAGGTTTTATTTTCGTTTGGTTACTTTGCGAATCCTCTCCATTTCATACAGGCATCTGATTGGGTTTCCCAATCTGCTGCACCATTAGGCAGATGGTAACATTTTCTCCGTTCTAGTTCGGAAAAATACCACAGCAGCTGATTTAAACCTGGAAATGAAAAAAAGAAAGGACCGCTATTTTGCTACAATTATCTCTTCTGTTTTTTGAAGAAAAAAAACGTCTTTAACATCAACAGGTTTATAGAACTTTTTCAGAAAGTAACTGGTTGCCATGGTAATAAGTTGTCTTTATCGGCCTAGGCCAGAAAGTAGCTGGTTGCCATGGTGATAAGTTGTTTTGTTGATTTGCGCTGTCAAACAAGCGTCATTATACCACCAAGCTAGTTTTCACCTGTAGTTTGTTAACTTATCGTTTAATTATGGACGATAACGATAGGGATCATATTTATTATCTAAAATAGTTTAACCGTACCTATTTTAAAATCTTGTCTTTTGGACAAATATGTCTAAAGAACATTTATTGAGAGTCTGTTTAGTCCACTAATTTTTTTGTTATTACATTAAGTTTCCAAAGTGGCCACTTTTCCAGACTTTTTTATTATCTGTTATTACAAAACAAAATGTTATGAGATCAATTTTAGTAAATATTAACCTTCATTTATATTTTTTATACATAGATTTTTGACTGTATTGTTTTGGAATTCTTTTATATAAATTCGGCCGTTAAAAGTTTTTGAAATATATGTTAGTTATATAATCTTTATCAACATTCTTGCCTTTTGGATATATAGCGATTATAAATTACTGGCCAATTGAAGAAAAGCTGCATTTTGTTACATGGAATATCTTACCAGGGAAGGTATGTTGTCGCTAGAATTTGATTAAGGCTTTGTTTATTCGGAAGAATAGGGGAAAAACTGAAATACTGATAAAAAAAATAATAAAAGTAATTTTTCCGATCGCGTTGGCCATGAAACCGTCAGAGATAAAATCTAATTTTTATTATTTACCAATGCGCGCATCCTTTGTTAGTAAAATGGTGCAAAGTTTTTGAAAAAATCTTAAACCACCATTTTCTTACAAATTCGCATATGGAAAAATTTAGATTTTGTTTTTGACGGTTTCATGGCCAACGCGATCGCAAAAATGACCTTTTTATACCAATTTTTCAGCTTTTGCCCTATTTTTCCGAAAGAAATGGCCAGTGGCACGTATAACTCTGGAAAACATTTAGTTTTGATGTTCTTGATGCAATAAACACAGCCTTACCTAATCAAATTCTAGCGACAACGTATCGTGACCCTCCCGTGTTAGACATCACTACCTTGTTAATTTCGTTTGTTTTTACAAGTAACCCCGATAAAACTTGAACATTATTAATTAAAAGCGGAAAAAACTGCATACAGTTACAATTTATGAAATACAGTCAACATTTTAAAGCATTTCAAATAGCCGTTATTTAACTTTTCCCTTTAAATGTATGAAGTATGATGTTTTTTGGATCAAAATTAGATAGTACATTTTTTTCCAGTCAGGTATACATTTGAGTATGATATTTTCGAGAAAATTGTCAAAATCTTTGGGATGTCAGTAGGCCAATAAGCTAAATGACTTCGTACTTCGTATTCATTTTTTAACTCAAAAAAATGTCGTTACTGATCCCCACTTATACAAAGGGCCGTCTTCATGAATTAATTGTTAATAAGTGACTACAATATTTCTTAGAAAACACATTTTTATAAATAATACAGAAAAGAATATTTACGATGCGATTGAAAAAAAACTTAAGTCACACATTATCTTTAAGATTACCTTAGATTATCGAATATTTCTTTATGTAATTTCCCGCCATTTGATAATATATAACAAATGTTGGATTTTTTTCAGAACACGAACAAGATATTCGATTTCTCGGACACCCTGTGTACTACTTATAAGCTTTTCTAATCACCTTGTTTAATATGTTTTTTTATTTTTTATATCTTTATTTAAACATTCTCTTAACTATGAGTTAAGAATATTGTCAAACTTACCACATGCGAATGCAAAAAGCACTAAAGAATAAATGAAGAAGAATTTTACAATATCTATCACCATTCTTCCTAACGATATTTGTAAAGGACCAAGATGTGGATTTATTGAAAAAAGATGTACTAATTTCAAGGCACTGAAAATACACTTTTATTAAATTAAGCAAAGAAAAAATCTCGATCATTTTCTACCTAAAAATATTCGCACCCGCAAACAGTCCTTCCGCTATTAACTGAGGATCAAAGGCATGCCATTCTTCTCTTGGGATATAAGCTCTTGATGGATCTTGTTTTATTTCATTTGTTTGTTGAATGTAAGCGACTACACGTAACAAGAAAACAAGACAATATAGAAAGTTCCTTGTGAAATCGATAAAGTTCCACATGTTTCTTAAATACGATTTCATTCCTTGTACGTAAATTTCATGGGTTTCTTCATAGATGTATCCTAAAAATTATGGAATTTTGTTAAGCAAAATTGAATTAAAAAAAAAACAATTCGTCGCTACACAACCAGCACACATTTTTGTCGTTATTAGCCTTATTTTTGAGACAAAATTTTTGAAAACTACGAATAATCTTATTCATTTTGATTATGACCAGTTTTGTTTGGTCAATAAAAACGTAAAATTAATTTCTTAACAGTAAAAAAGTTAAAATGTTGCCATGTTATGAAAAGTAGACTTAGGATTTAAATTCAACAGCAAATTGTTAAACTTATAAAATCATAAAAACAAACTTAAAATAAAATTAATCAGTGAACTAAGATTAATACTAACCCATGACGTAAACAAGAACTACATATTCCAATATCATGGGAGGTTTTCCTCGTTGTTTTTCAAACCTTTCATTTTCAGTCTCGTTTCCAAAAAGTGCTATAATTTGATCTTCTGCTCTCTGTGATACTAATATTAAAATCCCTGAAACAATCAACTTAAAATAATAAATAAAAAAGTACACGTTTTTTTTAATTGTTCAAGAATTATATGTAATACGAAGAGGAATAAGCACACAAGTAAAATAACAATTGCAATAGCATGTACAAAAAGTTTATCAATATTTTATTAACTGTGACTGTAAGAAAGAAATCCAGGTAGGATTAAAGTTACTTGTTATACTCCGCTCGTCTGCTGATTTATTAGTTACTTAATACAATTAATTGTAGGTACCGTAATAAATGTTTTGTCCGTAAAATTAAATATACAAAGCGTCCCATTTGGGTTAGTTTTTTATGCTCTATTTCATTTATTTATGGATAAATAAGAAAATCATTTCTTGAAGGCAACTTTTTCTTGGCAATAAACTCAGGACTTGTTCTGAACTGCAACCGGGCACTTAACGTGCTAGGAAGCAGGAATAACCTTAAACTGGTATGGTGTCGAAGGCACACCAATATATCAGGGAACGAGAAGGCAGATCGCCTAGCCAAAATTGGCAGTGAGATACCCAGCTTCGGACCAGAACCCGCAGTTAACACATCCTATGGAAGCCAAGCTGTGTTTAAACGGCATATTAGTACAGGGGGATATTACCCTTGGAAAAAAGTTGCAGGACAAACCCACTCCAAGGCTATCCTGTCCAATGTCTCTAAAAAAAGGCAGAAAAAATGCTCAGGATGAGCAGAGTAAACTTCAGAGCAGCCACAGGACTCGTCACAGGACACTCTGGGCTAAACAAACACTTCTAAATAATATGGCTCTCAGAGACCGATGTATGGAGAGGATGTGGTGAAGAAGAAAAAACTCCTCTTCACGTACTATGTATGAAGCTATCAGACACTATCGGCGTAGACTTCTAGAGATGGAAAAACCAGCCAAGAAGAGTAAAGAAAAACTCCCTTAAAGAAAATCCTGGAATTTTTCAAAAACACAGGACTCCTTTAAGGGGTACAATAGGCCAATAGGTCGCAGTACAGGAACCCGAAAGGGGAACACCTCTGCGGAAATAATAATACTGATCGAATTTTATTTTGCATCAGCTAGAAAGCAGGGACAAGAGTGTTTTAAGAATTTTTGTTTAAATTAAGGATGTAATGATTTATCGATAGATTACCTATCGGTCGTATCGGCTTCCTTAGCCGATTAATTGGTTTAGGCAATCAGTGCAGGAAAATACAGGCAAGAATAACATACTTACACAGAAAAAACAAATAAGATGATGCGTGCATCAAAAATTTCATAAAAGGTTTCCTCATCAATTTCCCAGTCTTGGTTTCGGGCGCTATCATGTAGTAAGTACAATAAAACGGAAACATAAGAGCAACTCTCATAATTATAAGCGTTCTTTGGACACCTGACTTTCGCCTAAAACCTGGCACTCCCTCATACCAAAGGGAAGCCAACAGCTGTTGAATATTAGGATGAGCAACGAACTAAAAATAAGGCAGATTTTAGTGGCTTCATTTCCTGTGCATTATTAAGTTAAACCTTTTTTTGTTTATACGTGATGGCCAGCTCTAAACGTGCCAACTGCATGTGTTCACCTTCTTCATACGGTGAACTATCCGGATCGTGATTCAATATAATAGCCAACTCTTGAGAACTCCTTGATTGATGTAGTAAATCCACCGCGAATTGCTGGCATTGTCTGCGTAGTTCTAAATATTCCGATTTGCATTCCTGAAAGCGTTTATTAGTACGTCGTTAACAGTAAATGATGGCGTTCTTACCTGTTCTGTAAAAGCTAAATTTCGTAATTCCCAGGAAAGCTCAAAGGCAGTAAGAATCGGGTCACTTGATGATAAGGCTATAAGAGAAGGACTAGCAAGGGCCCTGTACTCATTAACTCTGGACAGCGAATGACGAAGAGAATCTTCTTTTGAGTCTCGTATACAATCATCACAACCGCACCTACAAAATATTATTTAGGAAATATTTCAAGTAGGGATGCACCGATGAGAAAATTGGCCAATTATCGATTAATCGGCAAATTATTGACTTTTACATTTGATTTATTGGATTACCTATACAGGGTGCCCATTTTTCTAACCTGTTGTATGGGTAACTCCGTTAATATTAGAGATACAGAAACGTTTAAATTAGCAAATTTGTGCAGAATTTAAAGAAAAATCTGATTCCATTTTCAAATTTGACCTACGTCATCAACTTTTTGAAATATTTTGAAAAAACTGAAAAAGGTCGATTTTTTCAAACTTGAATAATTCCGTAACCATATGAGTTAGAACCAAAATAAAAATTTGCTGTTATAGATGTTTTTACGTAGATTTCAAATATGTTAACGAAATTTTTATAGCACTCTCGATTTCCAAGTTCTAGCACAAACTTGCATTTTTTTAAATGGAAGTCATAGTTGGCTATGGTCTTATTAAAAAGGTTATTTTTTTCTCGTTTCAATGATATAAGGGTTGTTATGCTTTACTTTTGTAGTTTTTCTTTAAATAAGCAAAAATCATTTTACATGTTCACTGCCTACTAATAGATGGGAGTTATCCCGTGTTGATGTTCTTTTTTTTTCGATGTGACATTTAAGAGTTGTCTCTTATCGTTAGTGTAGCAATTATTAGGCAGTTACAGCCTTTTCAGTTGACACCACATTCAAGGGACAACTCCCGGGTAGATGATGTTGGTTTATAATTTACGTATTCCAGGACTCTCTCTTCATCTTCTTGCTTAAATTTAATTTTCAAACCTTTGGATTTTGTAAATGACCTGTATTTTTTTAAATTGGTTTCTTATAACGAAAATAATTTCTTTCTTGGTTGCCTCCTTTCCATAAATCTTTGCAAATACATTTCACTTGAATTTCTACTATTTCTACCTATTACAAGCCTAGTAATAAAAAAGCATGTCGTTTCTTTCTTCATTAGAAAACATTGTTTTTGAAATTGACAATAAAGTCAATCATAAATTTTGATCAACACGAGAGAGAGATTTATACGTATAACAAACAATAAATGTTATTTGACAAATTATGAGGTTTTGTTTTTAAAATTTGTAACTGGCTAATAACTGCTACACTAACGATAAGAGACAACTCTTAAATTTTATTCTTGAGGCTTTCGCGGCCGTTATCCATAATACAATCTTGGTTTCCGGGTTTGGAACCGCGTCTTCTATATTTAGAAGTAGTTGACGTTTCGACCATTGTGTCTTGGTCTTTTTCAAAACGACTAATTTGTGAGGGATGTTGCTGGGTTTATATATCCAGCTTGTGGAGGCGTGGCGTTCCGCTTGATGGATTTGTTCTGCCTCAGTGATTTTGTGATGACTGGTTTCCAGATGTTTGGGAGTTGTATGCCCGTGTCTCTGTTGTAGTTGTTTGGGTTCTTGATGATTTCCAATGATTCTCGATATAATCTTGGCCACAAATGGTTTGCGCGGGCCAGTAGTTTTGTTTCTCTGAAGAGGATGTTGTGTCCTGTACCCTGGGCGTGTTCTGCTACCGCTGATTTATCGACTTGTTTTCTTGTTGTTTGTCCTTCGTGTTCTTTGAGACGCGTTTGTATACTCCTGCCAGTTTGTCCTATGTATACTTTTCCACAGGAGCAAGGTATGCTATATATTCCCGCGTGGTGTAGTCCTGTGTCGTGTGTTCTTCTTAATTTATTCGAGAGCTTCTTAAATGTCACATCGAAAAAAACAGAACATCAACACAGGATAACTCCCATCTATTAGTAGGCAGTGAACATGTAAAATGATTTTTGCTTATTTAAAGAAAAACTACAAAAGGAAAGCATAACAACCCTTGTATCATTGAAACGAGAAAAAAATAACCTTTTTAATAAGACCATAGCCAACTATGACTTCCATTTAAAAAAATGCATGTTTGTGCTATAACTCGGAAATCGAGAGTGCTATAAAAATTTCGTTAACATATTTGAAATCTACGTAAAAACATCTGTAAAAGCAAATTTTTATTTTGGTTCTAACTCATATGGTTACGGAATTATTCAAGTTTGAAAAAATCGACCTTTTTCAGTTTTTTCAAAATATTTCAAAAAGTTGATGACGTAGGTCAAATTTGAAAATGGAATCAGATTTTTCTTTAAATTCTGCACAAATTTGCTAATTTAAACGTTTCTGTATCTCTAATATTAACGGAGTTACCCATACAACAGGTTAGAAAAATGGGCACCCTGTATAAGCCTCACACCTAAAGGTTGAGAGATGTAAGAATACTAAGAACAAGAAGCATTTTATAACAATTGCACTTATAAAATGTGTTTATAATAACTCAATTTTGATTTTAGTAAGTTTTTTCCTGATGAACTTGAAATTCACAAAACAGTTACAAATTGAAATGCAAGAAGTTTTTTTTTTTTATTTAAAAGTAATAAAACTGCTACATTATAATTTAAAAGAAACAGAATAAGAATAACTAAAAGTGACTTTAGTCTTTCACTTTTAATTTAATATTCCGAGATGTTTTTTAAAAATTTTAATAGATAGTTTAAAAATTGTGTTTGTTTATCAAAATTGTTTACTTCAATCATAGCGATCAATCATAGCGATAATAAATCAATAATCAGCGATATTAGCAAGCTAACGCTAAGCCCCCCTTTTGATAAAAAAAAATTGCGCCCGCTCACTTTTCGTGACAAGCTAATTTCATAAATACTGTCCTGATATAATAATTATTTAATGGTCTACAAAACAATATACCACATTCTGTATAATTAAAGCTCTTTTTGTTTGTTTGTATTCCAAAATTATATTTTTGTAACAGCTGCGCACCCCCCTTGCAATAGTCTCGCGCCCACTAGGGGGCGGGCCCCACACGTTGGAAACCACTGCGCTAAGCATTTCGAAAAAGTAAAAATCAAGAAATAAAAACAAAATGTTCTGTTTTGTATTAGTATAAAGCAAATTATTGGTAGATTGATTCAAAAATACAGTTGGTGTATTAAAAATAACATAGTTAATCAACATACCACAGAATAGAAAATAATTTCTTAAATATGTTTAAGGCAAACGTAAAAGTTTTTTATTTCAAATTTGTATCCACCTCCAATAGTAAATGCACTATACAAGAATTACAGTGGATCCTGTTTACACCTAGATCGTGAGAAACATGAAAAACCATAAAAATATTGATTTAAGATCTTTACCTATGTGCAGCATAAAAAAAATAAAAGAAATAATCTTGAGTACAAAAAATTGGTCAAAATAATTCAAAAGATGTAAAAGACTTGTAAACATACTATTAAAAAATGTATAAAACTTCAAGCATTTAATTGTTAAAAGCAAATCTAAAAAAATGTGCCATATTATTATGAACACTGCATTGTCCATGTTTTATTATTCTTAACATACGTAGCTCTGTAACAAGCAATACATAAGAAATTTCACTTTCCATTGGAGTAGTAGACACACATTTTATCAGTGGCGTAGCTAGAGTTTGTGCCGCCCCTCTACATAAGGTCATAAGGGTTGTCAACTCTTGATTTTTTTAAAAGCAAGCAGAGATTGACATAAAAAGTCGGGGGGAGATAAAATACGCCACAGGCTTTTTTTTTAAAATTTTAATTGTTCAAACATGTTTTGATGCAAAGTTAGATAATGTAGAGTACTTTACCATAATCCAAAATTACAGTTTTACGGTAGAACATTTTCTGATCTTAATTAGATCGCGCTCACCCCACAAAATTATTTTTAAGAATGCTAAAAACTTTCACTAATAGTTTCCATTCACGTAAAGGAACACATACATCATACATAACATATTTAACAAAATTACAAAAAAAATAACGGAAAAATGTCAGTTTATGATATAAATTTATATTTTTGTTGGTTGTTCTAATAGCTCAAAAGTGCTCATGATCAAAAAGCGTACATCACTGTAAATTTCTTCAAAGGAACCTCGCCGTACCTAGACACGACCCCAAA